>MU159079.1:249202-283411 GCA_015888305.1 Antheraea pernyi | reverse complement strand
GGATGGGTCGGGGGGCCCGTCTCTCCATTGCACTGGTTCGGCCGTCTGGGAGATAGTCTACGCGTGCCAGGCTGTCTCTCTTTAGCGGAAGGCCCAGGATCTTCTTTCTGGGCCGGCCGTCGGGGCGACATGTGGAATACTCTGTCATCCCTTGTCCCCCATCATGGCGGTTGCGGGCACCCATGGGGTTTTAGTCCGTGCGAGTCGGGTTTTATTTTTTCCCTTATCAAACTGAAATAGTGTAGAATATTATCCCATACGAAATATATATAGGAGTTGTTGAGGTATGTATGCTTGGTACACATATATGTTTCAACAACTCGTATATGTATGAATAGTTAGCTTAGCTTAGGTTAGCTCAGATAGGTCGCGAATTGCTTGTATCAGGCAACAGCCAAAGCCGAGGTGTGCCGCGCACCCTTGATCTAGTTGTCAAAGTAAAATCGGCTGAGTGCCTTAAGCGCTCGCCTTAGTAGTCCGGTGAAGCTATTAAGACCTTGCTTGGTCAATAGCGTAGTCAGTTCGAAAAAAAAAAAATCTGTGAAATAAAAACAAACAACATACAGGGTAATATTCTTGGATCAAGAATGTTTAGTCGGCGTAGTCAATTCTGTTGAATTTTAATGTTTACTCTCGTTTGGCGTTAATAAGCTGGAGATGTATTAGTCAAATATTGATTTGTTTCTTCTCGAACTGACTACGCTGTTTGCCTTTTTGGAGGCCTCTACAGCGTCACCGGACTACAGCCAAATATTGAGTTCGAGGCTCGTTGTATTGATTAGCGCAGATCGCCTTCTCCGAGACACTTTTCGCTCTAAGTTAATCCTGTTCACTTTTCCAAATTAACGAGTAGTTAAGCTGTTTGGGATGAATACTGATTTTAGTCTTATCTTAACAAATACAAAACTACTATTTCCTTTTACAAGTACCTACTTATTTAACATTATTAGTTATTGAAAATGTTGGTAGAATCATAGAATGATTGTAATATAGTCTGAGAATTGAATTGTTTTTAAACCTTAACATTTTATTATCCCTATGAACTCAGATGCCACTCATATCACCTCCACACACGTGCACGCATACGCGCTTACACGTGCAAGTGGAAGAGTTTTATTTTTTTCCCTTATCAAACTGAAATAGTTTAGAATATTATCCGATACAAAATACATACATGGGTTGTTAAGGTATGTATGCTTGGTACACATATATGTTTAAACAACTCATATATGTATGAATAGTTAGCTTAGCTTATTAGGTTAGCTCAGATAGGTCGCGAATTGCATGTATCAGGTAACAGCCAAAGTCGAGGTGTGCCGCGCACCCTTGAGCTAGTTGTCAAAATAAAATCGGCTGAGTGCCTTAAGCGCTCGCATTAGTAGTCCGGTGAAGCTGTTAAGACCTTGCTGGGTCAATAGCGTAGTCAGTACGAAAAAAAAAATTGAACTCAGATGCCTTTGTTTAATACAGCTCGTTTTTTTTTCTTATATCTTATTTTATATTAGAAAGAGATACAAAAGACTACGTTTATATTTTGGTATACACAATAATAGATATACCTATTACAATATTAAGAAAAATTAAAGAAATTCTGTAAATAACACGTGTACCTCTTGTCAGCTAAACTAAGAATTTATTATATTGATAAAAAAAGGGTTTTTCAATTGTTTTTACAAATGTAATTGTCTGTAGATGTATTTATGATTACTAGTACGAGGATAAGTTTCAATAATTTCGTGCGTTTGGAAAAATGTTCCATGTCGTTTTCTATATAATTGATAGTATTATTGCAGCTTATATGCGAACTCGATACAAATAAATAGGGAATGACTCATCGATCGTGGGAATGCTAAATAAATCGTTCGAGTAATGATGCCAGCCTTCTAGAGTTTTCTACTCCTCTTTATTGAAGATTATATAAAGCGTGTCGCGGTGCGTCTTGGTAGAGTTATAATCCAGGCATTGAATAGGAAGAGAAACAAGAAAACGATCTTCAAAAGCACTGTGACCATAGCATTATAAAGAGTAAATGTGACCTTAGTGTATTTGTGTGATACTGACCTTTTTTTATTTCTGTTTAATAAGTGCAACATAAACTTCTTTTGATGCTGCCGGTATTCCACTAACCTACAGACTTAATACTATTAAGGAACTGTGAAAATCATACTAAAGGAATAAATAATAACTCATACTGAGATTCCTGAACATATATTTTTATTAAATGATCTTACTTACTTAATCACAATACTGATTCATAAAAAAACCGGATGTGTCGTAAAGACACACGATAGAAGTGAAAATATGGTATTGCAGAGAAACATTTTAATTGAAAGAATACAACAACAACCACGTCACGCGCTGTTCCCTGGCGGTAACTGATCCAAGTACTGATCGTCGTTGCATAACTTCGGTGATCGGACGAGAACTGGTGTTTACAACAATCTACCCGACACAGTGTTTACCGCCACCACTTCTCGTCACACAAAAAGATTGCGGATCAGAATTTCAAAACCCACCAATGAGAAGTTTCACCTTGTTTGAAGTATTAATTGAAATAAATCCTATAAATACAATATGCTTTATAATCTATTAACAGTTAATAATGCCCAGCTGCCTGCTACTACAGGTATGTATAGAGAAACTCATTTGGTAACCCAATCACCGTGTGAACTTACGCCCCAAACCGGCGTCTAGTGACGTTCGCATAACACTAACATTAGTTAGTAAATTGACTACACTACATAATCGACGTAGTAATCCAATTTATTTTCCATCACTCACTTAATTAAATAACCTTACTAATATTATAAATTAAAAATTGAGTATGTTCGTTTGTTACACCTTAGCTAGTTAGCACGTTGTCATGGGTACACAAAGGACTACCTTTCATCCAGAAAAAATTTACTATTCCGGGATAGGTTAGTCCGGGATACATTAAAACGGGTGAAGCCGTGATTAAAAACTAGTTATTTAATATTTGTTTTTTTTTATATATCATAGGAGGCAAAAGCACTGTTAGGTCACCTGATTGTATGTGATCACCGCCGTCCATAAACACTAGGTAAACCAGAGGAGTTGCAAGTGCGTTGCCAGCCTGAGCTTGGGGGAGGGAAAGGAGTGGGGAGGGGAGGGGAGGTAGGGCTCTGGCGCTCTCACTGACCGAACGAAACGCAACAGTGCAAGCACTGTTACTTCGCGTAGGTGTTTCTGTGGGTTGGGTAGTAAGTACTACGCCGGGCGAGCTGACTCATTCATGCTGAAACCAATAACTTCAGCGTGGCTCTACCACCTATAAGATTGTTTCATTTTTTGAATATATATACATCGCGACTGGTTAGTGGCCAGCAATATTTTTACAGGATATTCATTAGTCCATTCTCATTCTAAACCAATTAAGAAAATAGGTGCTTAATATTTGACTTAATTGTCTCGAGAAACGCATAACTGATATACATTCAACATCTGGTGATTACGAATAAACGAACTGGTGTAATACTTCATATTTTATTAATGATTCACGCCCTCTCGTGCTGTCCGTCAGTGTCCTGCACTTTAGCTCGCGCTCCGAATCCCATTGTTCGACCATGAAGACTGACCATTTAAAGTTGTTTATTGTATCTAGAGCTGATTTTTTTAAGTTTAAAAGTATCGTTCCCATACTTTTAAAATATTAGAACAAACTTTAACTAGAGTTCTCTTTGTTGTTTATTAGTATTGGTTTTGATATTATTATTTTATATGTTAATTGTGATCATGAACTATCAAAGGATTGAAGGGTGTTAAACTTTAAACAGACACCTGGTACATATGCTGGCGACCCGCCCCAGCTTCGCACAGTTGCACCGTGCAATGTAAGTACCGTGCGTAAAATGATATCCATTTTAATGAAATGCTGTTAAGAGCAATTTTAATCTACATGCCATGTACAACGTATGTAATGTATTTAATTGGATAAGGAATAATACTGTATTGTAAAAATAGCTTGGTAAATAACACGTAATTATTTTTGTAAAAAGATAAAAATTGTTATTGTGGGTTATTCTTTAGAGATAAATATATACCATCGCGGACTTTAATGTTGAACTTTTAAGATATACAATTCCGTTGTACATTAATTTTATCTATCTCGTAAGGTTTAGCTATTGTTTGCGATTTAAGCGAACAAAAATATGTTTATTACGACATCACATTACAAATTTTTGAATTTTTCGGGTTTTCTATATTATAACATGTATGTATTATACATATAAACCTTGCTCTTGAATCACTCTGTCTATTGCTAAAACTGCATTAAAATCTATTGAATAGTTTAAAAGATCTAAGGGAACAGACAGCGGAAGCGACTTCATTTTATACTATGTAAACATTATAAATTGATTAAAGATTTTAAGACAAACTATTTTAAAATAAAGTTGAATGTTTTTCCCACGCGTTGAAGAGTTATCATTTTATTTGTTCACGGTATTTTTCCGTAATATCTGGAAAGAATCCTAGAATAGTCCAAAGATGTTTTCAGTTTTTAGATATAGTGTAATTTTGTATAGTTATTATCCCTATATACATTTGAATCGAATTACTAACATAATACTTTAATTAAGTAGATTCTCTTCAGTCTTTTATGTTTACTTTACTAATATATAAAAGGAATGTATTACTTCAAAGGTACTATTAACGAAGGGCACGAAAAGATCGCCAGACAAAGAAAGGATTCGAAAGGACCAGAGGGTTAAATAGTTCGAAATTCTGTCTGAGTGGGGACGAATGGGAAGCTGTTACTGTTTTCAAAAATATAAATGGGTCGGAGGCATTTCTTTGGACGACGGATAAGATATTTAAACTAATTCTTTTGAGGATTACAACTGTGTTACGTAATTTCGTGTAGATTTTATATTATTCGTATATAAATATAAAAGCTAGTATGAATGAATAAAGTTATCTCATTGTTTTACGCAATAACTGAATTCAAATCTATGCACATAAACAAAACCGAAGTGTCTATAATTTATATGGACTAAGCTGCGAAACGGTTGAACCGATATTGATGAGACTTTTACTAGTTTTTAGGTAACTTTTCAAAGTTTAACATAGGTATCACCACGCTTTTGGATAAAAGATAAAATGTTATGGTAGAATTTAACAAAGGTAACTTAAAATCTGTACAATATTTAAATAGTAATGGATAATTTACAAATAAATGATACAAGTTATCCTATAATTATACCTGTAAAGAAATGTCTTCTGACCACATATGGTTCTCATAAAACAATACATTTCACTAGAGTGTAGTCAAGGTCACCAGCAGCCAGCAAGTATTAAACAAAACTCTCATAAATTTTTAGAACCATATTCATGACATTATAACGGATTTACTTTGTATTATTTTCCATTTTTTTAAATTTAATATACATAGATTATGTTCCGTACTTTTGTTATCTGTAGTAATTTATATGTTAGCACAAATCTTTTATTTTCATATTTACTTTATCGTTTAAAAGGAATGTATCTGTCCACTACTTTTCGTGAACGCACCTTTAAAAATGTTCGCAAGTGCTGCCCTCTAAGGCAAAACAGTTTACCTTTGAATCTAGCAACATACAAAACCGCTCTGAGATATCTGCGCTAATAAACATTGCAAAACCGGTACAGATATCTAACAAACTATTAAAAGAAACCAAGTGCCAGTGTAGACTTTGTGTCCTAATATTAACAAACCAGCGATTTAAGCCACGAACCAAGCCGGGGTACCCCGAAGAAGAGGATCTCCTAGTGCGGGTGAGTGGTGGATACAGTCCTACTAAATTCATTTCCTATACAGATTATTAACTAGATAAAATAAAAACTATAATAATAATAAAGTTTGTCAGTACTGGTCCGATTTGAAAAATTCTTTCAGTATTCTATAGCTATATATCGAGGAAGGTTATAGGTAATATATCATCACGCTAAAACCAATAGGAGCGGAGAATCAATGAAGAATGTTTGAAATCCGGGATTTTTTCCCCTTAAGACCTTCCGTGTTAGCCAAAGTAACTATTCCACGCAGACGAAGTCGCGGGCATAGGCTAGTTAATAAATATTTTCAAACTACAACCTGAAAATTACGCAGAATAAAATTAAAATCATTCAAATAAACCTACGTACGTGAATGTTTTTTGTCTCTAGAAAAAATTATCATGTTTTTAGTATACATTTTGATACATTACTTTCATAAGGAATAAATAATAGCGGTAATGGAAGGTAAATCAATTTGGATATAAAATCCTTGAAGCTTATAAGAGGCAGCTAAAACTGTTGTATATACTATAATTCTATAAAAGGAAAAATCCTTATAAGATTTAAAATATAAACATATTTGAATATATAATGACACCTGTATGTCGTAAATAATACTTATGTTTTATTTACGTAATTTTATGGTCGCTAAAACAACATTTCTTATGAAAATTAATTCTTTGATCGTTTATTTAGTGTGAGTATATTGTATGATTTTTTTTAAACATAGCAGAGAAACGAACAGGTGGGTCACCTGATGTTAAGTGATCACCACTGTCCATAGACACTAATAACACCAGGGGAGTCGTAAGTGCGTTGCCAGCCTGTGTTTGGGGGAGGACGGAGTGTGGAATGGGCGGGAGAGTGGGGAGAGGGAGGGGAGGTGGCTATCCGGCGCTCTCACTGACAGAACGAAACGCAACAATGCAAGCACTGCTGCTTCACGGTCGGATGTTACTACCTCGGACAAGCTTTAGGCTCTACCATCTAAAAATGTGAAGTGTGAAGTGTTTGAAATTTTTCACACGATTGCAAATACGTCCATATAAATAATTAAGCAGTAATGCATAAACTAACTATATCTTGTAACATCAGAAGTAAACTCTGGTAAAAATCTGCGGCGGCATTAGGCAGCATCTTCGACGAAATCTACCAGGCAGCTTGACATTTTCCCACGCTTCCAACAATTATCGTTATATTTCAACAAATTTACAAAAATTCTAGACAAATTATATACTTACACCTTCTTTGTAAATCACTCTATCTATTAATGAAATCTGCAAGAAGACCCTGTCAATAATTATTGAGTTTATCCCGAACAGACAGACAGACAAAAGCGGTGGAAGACTTTGTTTATCGTTATATTTCAACCAATTTACACAAAAATCTTTACAAATTATATACCTACACTTTCTTTGTAAATCACTCTATCCATTAATGAAATCTGCAAGAAGATCCTGTCAATAGTTATTGAGTTTATCCCGAACAGACAGACAGACAGACGCGGTGGAAGACTTTTTTTTATTATATGTAGTAATTAATATATTTATTAGGCTTGGCATAATTTGTACTCCCTGTTTAGAAGTAGCACACAATTAATCACAGAAGTAAAACGATCTATTTATTTAATACCTATTATATATATTTTTTATACCATAGGAGGCAAACGGACAGGTGGGTCACCTGATGTTAAGTGATCACCACCGTCCATAGACACTTACAACACCAGGGGGGTCGAAAGTGCGTTGCCAACCTGTCGAAACGCAACAATGCAAGCACTGTTACTTCACGTCGGTTTTCTGTGAGAGGGTGGTACTACCCCGGTCGAGCCGACCCATTCATGATGAAAACATTAATAGCTTCAGCGTAGCTCGACCATCGTTAAATATATATATATACCTAACTTAAAAGTAAGAAGTCAAAGTTGTTTTCCTCGAAATGCATTCCCGAAAGTAGCTTTGTGTCGTAAGCACCGAAGCGTACATCGCTAAAACAGAGTATCAAAGTTTCCGTTAACGTTTTATCGAATCACTTCCAGATACAGGACATGTCTCGGGCACATCTTGGGCGGACGGCGTGGGATGTAATTTGAACAAATGAGCGACGGCTACCGAACCAAATTAGATTCTCGCCGGTCGCCGGTACCCACTTGCCTCGGTCGTCGGGTGGCCGGGTGGTCGCTGGGTGGTCACTATACGCTCTAAGGACGGACATACTCGCCAACAGATTACGGACTCGGGTGTCGTGGCCCTTGCAATTTGTATCGTTTCCCCATTTCTATGTATTTAGAATTTAGAGTATGTTACATTTTTCTACATAACTTAAGTTATATTTCACTTGCTTTGCTTAACTAGTAACGATGCTTAATCTTCAGAACTTATAAAGAATTATAGACATTTTTTTTTTTTCTACATAACTTAAGTTATATTTCACTTGCTTTGCTTAACTAGTAACGATGCTGCTCAATCTTCAGAACTTATAAAGAAATATAGACATTTTTTTTTCAGTGTTATAAGATAATGAGATGTTATAATTTACGTAGTTGCATTCAAGGCAAACTATTCGCTTATTCTTCATTATAAAGCACAGCACTACAAAATATTATTTATGGACATCATTCAAATTTCGTTATAATAAAATTGTGTCTAAACATAAAAAATATGTTGAAGCGATTAAGACATAGTTGACAGTGTGTTCGAACACCGTGTTGATGGACGTAGGTTCGAATCCTAGCAACAGAATCGGACCGGAGTTTAGGTATATCAATCGTCAAGGTTTTTTTTTATTATCAGGGTGGAACAACGTACGCTGGGCCCGCTAGTCTAATATAATACCATATACATAAAATACCAAATAATATTTAAAAAAAAACGTTAATTACATTGAATTATTGTATAAAAAAATTCCTTCACCGATAGCTTCGGCTTAGTTATAAGGATTCGAACCTACGTCAATCGATGCTGCGTCCAAACACGCTATAAACTAAGCCAGGTATAGCCAGCAGTCGAGACGTTAGTAAGCCAGCATGACAACGATTGTGTAGTGGTGCTATTTTTAGATCGTTTTTTTTTATGTCAAAAGGCGGCAAACGAACAGGTGGGTCACCTGATGTTAAGTGATCACCACCGTCCATAGACACTAGCAACACCAGGGGAGTCACTAGTGCGTTGCCAGCCTGTGTATGTGGGAAGGGTAGGGAAATAAGTAACATTGTTATTCTGTATTCAGCTTGTTCAGCCCATCATATGTTAGATTAATTAATAATTTGTTTAAAAATCTATATCATTATTGTTCCGAGTGTCAATAGACGTGAGAACCAGACTAATTTTAATAATTACAAATAAGTAATAAAGTTTTGACCGTGGCACTGTTCCGCATAAATTGAGCCTCGCATCGACAAATAGAGAAATCAATCAATAATAAAATCAATACATAGTATAAAACAAAGTCCCCTATCGCGTCTGGCTGTCTGTCTGTTCGCGATAAATTCAAAAACTACTTAACGGATTTTCAAGCGGTTTTCACTAGTGGATAAAGTGATTCATGAGGAACGTTTTGGTATTTTTTTATAATCAGGGCGGGACAACGTCTGCCGGGCCCGCTAGTAATATATAAATAAGATAATAAAATAAGAATATATTTAGCCATACGATTAAACAAAAAAAAAGTATAAGTATTGTACATAATAATTCTAAATTACCAATATATGTATGGTAAGTGTGAAATTATGTAAAGGAAAAATACTGATTACAAACAAATACCACAACAAGAGGGTAAGACTCCCGGATATTGATCCGTTATTTTTTCTCAGACGCTATTACGATAATGCAGGCAATCCCCCGACATCGCCTGGCGACCGGCGAGAATTAATGATGTCCTTTATTGGAGGCACAATTTTTTGATTCGTCCTCCCTCCCGCGATCCTTTGTCATAGAGTACAAAGCGGAAACAACACACGACTAATCGTTATATTTAAATTCATTTTTACTTTACTATTATTTTAAACAAACATTAAAATCAATATTTTATAGTTTATATCCGGATAGTAGGGTTCAAGTGTTATGTCAAGCGGGTCTTAATACATAAAGGTTATTACAGGGCGGATCAGTATGTGAACGATAGCCACGTTTGGAAGTGACGCTTCTCTCTGCGCAACCACTAAAAACGAATGTAGCTTTATGTGTATATTATGTTGTAATAATAAAAAAATATATGTTAGTCATTATGTAAAGATAAACCAGATCGAGTTTCTTGCCGGTTCTTCTCGATGACTGGGTTGTTTTCCGAACCGGTGGTAGTTTTGACGTTCATAAGTGCCTTCTCAGGGCCTAAATTAAATAACGAGTATTTTGTTTTAATTTTAAATTAACGACGCCAATAAATGTAAAAGTAAATGGTAACCCAAGCAAAACCTCGTTATAAGAGGCTCATAATAAAGTGATAATATAAGTTTTATAATAACTATAGTACTTCTAGTTCCTTGTGTGGCCTACGTCATGGTAAATGCAACGTAAGTCAATAGTAAGAAAACCGTGTACAAACTTTCCCATGTCCCAAAATTTGATGTCCAGCCCCTTTATTAAAAAGATTAAATATGTCTCGGTACATGCTTAAAGAAATTCTAGAATGTGTGATGAAATACACTGTTTTATAATTAACTTTTTTTATGTTATAGGGGGGAAACGGACAGGCGGGTCACCTGATGGTAAGTGATCACCGCCGTCCATAGACACTAGTAATACCGGGTAGTCGCCAGTGCGTTGGCAGCCTGTGTTTGGGGGGAGAGGAATGTTACTTCACGTCGGTTATCTGTAGCAGGTTGGTAGTACCCTGGGCAAGCCCACCTATTCATGCTGAAACCAGTAATAGCTTCAGCGTGCTCTACCACCTATAAATAATATAAACTTTAATCAGTACTGCCATCTGGTTTCAATGTATGTAACTAACAAATAAAATCAAAGCATCTGTAGTGCCATCTATCAGCTAACTCGGAACTTAAATAACACTTGAAATATTATTACCAACTCTTTGTTATAAAGTGAATAAATTGAAATATAGAATAATATTCTCTTCACTGTAATACAAAAGTATCACTTCTATCGTGTATCTTCACTATACACTTTTTTATAACTCTAATGAATAATTCTTTTATTAACGATATGTCGTGTCGTTGTAACCATTTCCTTCTATACCTTTAGCGATGACACCGTCGCCGGAGGCAGAGGAAGCCAACAAAAGGCTTGTTTACACGAACAGGGTTCACATTAAAAGCAAGCCGTGTCCCAGTCCCTTCGAGGCATTCCTCGACTTCGTCAAGGTTTATGGAGGTAGATTGTTTGCCGTATGTAAACGTTTTAAAAATTTAATATCTACATATTTGAAATACATAGAGTCTTTATATGTGTGAATAATTACACAGGCGGGTCACCTGATGGTAAGTGATCACCGCCGTCCATACCCACTAGTAACAGCGGGGGAGTCGCTAGTGCGTTGGCAGCCTGTGTTTGGGGGGAGAGGAATGTTACTTCACGTCGGTTATCTGTAGCAGAGTGGTAGTACCCTGGGCAAGCCCACCTATTCATGCTGAAACCAGTAATAACTTCAGCGTGGCTCTACCACCTATAAATAATATAAACTTTAATCAAAGTATACAATACCCTTGGTATCTATAAATGAATAAAAAAAAGAAATAGGTCTTAACTTAATCCTGAACAATATTAGAAATAGAATAGAATACATCCTACGTCTATTGACTTCAATTACATTAAAAAATAATCTATTATTTACTTAAATATAAGCATATTTTATTATCAAAAATAAATCATTATTAAATCAGCCTTTAAGACTGCTACTGCAGGGTCATAGTCTTCTTCTCGAAGGAAGATGTGAACCTAATCACCACGCCGGCCCATGTATTGGTGATTTCAAACTTCGAGACATCCACAGCATATATTCCCACATACGATTGTACTACAATTTTTTTTATTAGGGTCATGTTTCCTCATGATGTTTTCTCTTCACTGTAATACAAAAGTATCACTTCTATCGTGTATCTTCACTATACACTTTTTTATAACTCTAATGAATAATTCTTTTATTAACGATATGTCGTGTCGTTGTAACCATTTCCTTCTATACCTTTAGCGATGACACCGTCGCCGGAGGCAGAGGAAGCCAACAAAAGGCTTGTTTACACGAATAAGGTTCACATTAAAAGCAAGCCGTGTCCCAGTCCCTTCGAGGCATTACTCGACTTCGTCAAGGTTTATGGAGGTAGATTGTTTGCCGTATGTAAACGTTTTAAAAATTTAATATCTACATATTTGAAATACATAGAGTCTTTATATGTGTGAATAATTACAGTAGACAAAAATTAACTGTTTACCCCGTAAATACTAATTTTAGGTTAGGCCTAACAAAATGCAATTTTTGTGAAATACATTATTGAAATTTAATAATTATTTATTGTCCATATTTGTATCTGTGCTTTGTTATTGTTGTGAACCGCAATTAATTGCTGAAGACTTTTCTTGAGCAAGAAGACTTATTGATAAATTTATAATCAACTTAGAATTTGATACTGTTTATTTAAGTAAGGTTATGTAATAATTTTATTGCATATAGAATCATTAGGCATTTTTGTGTTGTCACTAATTTGTGCCAACTTTTATGTTTTATTTTATTCTTTCTACAGTTTTTAAAGCAGCTATTTTTATATTTGACTACTGTCAATAAATCTTTTTACGGGTCTAACTAAATTACGACCCGTTTCAAGAATTAATTGTTACTTTAGTGGTAATATAAAAGTAATTATTGAAGTTATCATATTATATACATGACCTACAATAAATATATCGAATATTTAGTATGCAATTAAGTCTCAACAATTTAACCATAAACACTAAAGAGCATCGTACATTTCAATTAGCAAGGGGCGCCGAAACGCAGCGCTATTTGCATCTAATCGCGTTAATTATCGCCCGGTCTCCTTAACCAAACTTATGGCCATCCCTAGCTCCTCACGAAGTATAACTTGCAAAATAGAGTTTTTGGCGGGATCTTGGAATGTTATGTAGTGGATTTTATATATTATTCACAACTAGTTGTATACACGACTCCGGCCACGTGGAACCTAATATAAAAGCAGTGACTAATAAAATCTACCACGGAGTATGGATTCTGACTTGCCGTAAACTCCCTGGAAAGCTTTAAACACCGTCGCCGGAGGCAGAGGAAGCCAACAAAAGGCTTGTTTACACGAACAGGGTTCACATTAAAAGCAAGCCGTGTCCCAGTCCCTTCGAGGCATTACTCGACTTCGTCAAGGTTTATGGAGGTAGATTGTTTGCCGTATGTAAACGTTTTAAAAATTTAATATCTACATATTTGAAATACATAGAGTCTTTATATGTGTGAATAATTACAGTAGACAAAAATTAACTGTTTACCCCGTAAATACTAATTTTAGGTTAGGCCTAACAAAATGCAATTTTTGTGAAATACATTATTGAAATTTAATAATTATTTATTGTCCATATTTGTATCTGTGCTTTGTTATTGTTGTGAACCGCAATTAATTGCTGAAGACTTTTCTTGAGCAAGAAGACTTATTGATAAATTTATAATCAACTTAGAATTTGATACTGTTTATTTAAGTAAGGTTATGTAATAATTTTATTGCATATAGAATCATTAGGCATTTTTGTGTTGTCACTAATTTGTGCCAACTTTTATGTTTTATTTTATTCTTTCTACAGTTTTTAAAGCAGCTATTTTTATATTTGACTACTGTCAATAAATCTTTTTACGGGTCTAACTAAATTACGACCCGTTTCAAGAATTAATTGTTACTTTAGTGGTAATATAAAAGTAATTATTGAAGTTATCATATTATATACATGACCTACAATAAATATATCGAATATTTAGTATGCAATTAAGTCTCAACAATTTAACCATAAACACTAAAGAGCATCGTACATTTCAATTAGCAAGGGGCGCCGAAACGCAGCGCTATTTGCATCTAATCGCGTTAATTATCGCCCGGTCTCCTTAACCAAACTTATGGCATCCCTAGCTCCTCACGAAGTATAACTTGCAATATAGAGTTATTGGCGGGATCTTGGAATGTTGTGTGGTGTATTTTATATATTATTCACAACTTGTACACACGACTCCGTCTACGTGTAACCTAATGTAAAAAACAGTGACTAATAAAATCATCTGAATGTATTAAGTCCATTAACTTATCTACTTTTCTCTCGTACTTAAGTCGCGTCGTCATTAAAATTATCCCTGATTGAAATAATCGCAAGGAACTTGTAATATCATTACCTACTCGACAAGAGTAGTAATAATTTACTAGAAGATTGGTTTTAAATTTTACACGTTTAATACCTTTTAGTTTTTTCTAACTACTATTACAAACACGAATATGAGCCTATTTGTTTATTACGCTTTTTGATTAACTACTATTCCACAGACTATTCCTAGAAATAAGTAAAATCTGCATCAATGCAATTGAAACCGCGGGTAAAAGCTGGTATATCTATATATAAATAGATGATGGTATATCTGAGATTAGTGAACTTTAACACCGTTTGACCTATCAACCTATATATACACCTAAACGTATTTTCATTTTCATTTTTTGGTAGCGAGCAAGGAAGACACTCGGAAAGAATGATAACTAGCGCAAGCGTGCCTTGCATGGAAATCCCGCGAATATATGAAATTTCTAGATGTATAAGCGTCTTATTGTTATTAAGTTTTATATTGTAATTTAATCTTGACGAAGCCACAGGCTGTTGCCAGTACATAAAAGCATAGCACAAATAGTTTAACATAAGAAAACGGTAATAAGTGTATAATTTAGCTTTCCAAATACCTATGACAAATTTGATGCCGCGATGCCATCGATATGCCAACGTTTTTGAATCCTTATACGTCGTCCACAGTTATAAAAATGTACTGTAGTTATTGCGTTAAGTATAGCAAACCAGGCAGCATAAATAATGTACTAAAGAATAAAATATCATAAAACAAAAGGTGTCAACACTTTTTTACATAGATCCAGAACAAGTCTACACTTAGTTTAAAGACTCTTCATGCGTCAACCTTATTACGTAAGGCATGAGGACAATTACCGTCTATTGTTACTGTTCAAATAATTAAAAACGTCATTGATTCTATCTATATAAATACTAGAACCCTCCCCGGCTTTGCATGTATGTATCAACGAAGAAAATAAGATTAAATTAAAGATGGGGTGGTAGGGTTTTACAGCCTGACTGGGTCGCAACCACCATGTATATGGCGAAAAAGCCCGTCATAGTGATTCGCTTCTGCGGGTCGCGTTTCGGGATCAGCCTGTGCATATCCAACTTTTTGCAGGCCGGCATGACAGCGGCGACCAACGATGGATAGTGTGTCACTCGATGGTCGCCATTGTTTTTGAACTGTACTGTGCTTACCGTCAGGCATGGTGCAGTCATTTAACCGTGCGATTATAAAAAACAATATATTATTATAAACATGATAAAAAAGAAATCGCCGAATATGTGTAGGCCATTCTTAAATGATACAATTAAATACATTTAGCATTTAATTTTTATATAGATTACATTCTAAGAACATTTTACGTATGCCAAATAATCTAATTTCATGAACCTTGACTTAACAAGTAAATGTCTCGAAGGGACTCAGACATGGCTTACTTTTAATGTGAGCGTAAATTGTGAAAAGCAATCGAAGAGATTCCGGTGCTGTGTGTCCATTACAATCAATCTCATTTGTCTTCAATTAGCTAGCGAGTCTGCCAGGCGGCGAATCAAAGTTGGGTCGTAAAAGTTAAAAGACTATTCTTTATAGTTAAATAGTATCGTGTCAGTATTTTTTTATGTTATTGGAGGCAAACGAGCATGCAGGACACCTGATGGAAAATAATCACCGCCACCTACGGATAGCTGCGACACTAGAGGCATCACAGATGTGTTGCCAGCCTTTGAGAAAGGAGTAGACTCGATTATTAAAAGTTTGTAGGTTTTTTTAAATGTCAAATGGAAGCATTCAAATAGGCAAATAGGTGGGTCAACTGATTTTAAGTAATCACCATAGTAACACCAGGGGAGTCGCAAGTGCGTTGCCAGCCTGAGTATGGGGGAGGGGTAGTAAAAGGAGAAAGGGGAAAGGAAAGGGGGAAAGGAGGTGGGCACGAAACGTAACAATGCAAGCATAGAAAGGGAAAGGAGATGGGCCTCCAGCGCTCTCACTGACCGAACGAAACGCAACAATGCAAGCACTGTTACTTCACGTCTGTGTTCTGTGAGCGGGGCGGTACTCCCCCGGGCGAGCCGACCCATTCACGCTGAAACTAGTAATAGCTACAGCGTAGCACTAACACCTTCAAAAAAGGTTTTATTGGTTCGAAAACGCCACCGCTGGGAGTTCATTCCAAAGAACTGACGTACGTGGGAAAACTCTCGCGAAAACCGTGCATAGTAGACGACATTCTCTTAGTGATAAAAATACTACAATGGACTACAATTAAAATTAGCTAACTACGACAGTCTATACTTCAAATGAGTGCGATTTTAATTGAGATCAGTCACTAATAGATTCCGAGAGCTCAGAAAGCTCCGTTGAAACTCCGCGACTCCCCTGGTGTTGCAAGCGTATATGGACGGTGGTGATCACTTAACATCAGGTGACCCACCTGTTCGTTTGCCTCCTATGATATAAAAAAAAAAAGAATATAAAATCAAGAAATTAAGAAACTTCTATTATAGCTGTTTAATTGCTTACATCCATTATTGTCTAGTAAATATGAAAACCACGTAAATGTGTATTCCACGTATTCCAAAAATATATGTATTACAGAAAGTATTAAATTCGGTAACATATTACGTATATATAATGAAATTTTGCACGAAGATCGAAATAAGATCAAGTTCACATAGATTTTTAAAATGACGAAACATAGAATACCTTTTACTTATTTCATTCGTTATTGAATTCATACAGAATACTACGACCCAAAGTGATACGGCGTACAGTTGGAGTAGTGAGTTAGATTGACCGCGGACTTCATGTGTCTATACTCACTCATTAACTTTTCTAATAGCGGTTTTCTGGTTTAGACATTGGATAAACTCAGAATTGCAACCTTTTAAAGCAAGGTACAATCTATTTATCGATCAATTTAAATCTTTTTTTTCATCAAGCACTTAAAATGTTGTGATTAGAAGTAATAATTATTCCCATAACTTTACAATGATAATTATAATGATCGGCCTCCATTATTACAACATGTGAACAGGCTAGCCTTATGTAATAATCAATAGATTTACCAAGAAGAGTACTTCTCGTTGGTCACACTCAGAGTCACGATACGAACAGCGAATTTTATCATATCATTATTACAAACAGCAGTTTACTCAGAAATTTGATTTATTCTTCAAATATAACCGTTAAATAAATATGAACGGATTACGCGGATTCAAATAATTCACCGCTATTAATTATTTTGTGTTTTTTATAAAATAAAAATTGTATGCAAATTACTGATATAATGACTCAGAACAACTTAGAGCATTTCAAAGAAAAGCTGAGATATGTGAATCAGCCTGTAATAGGAGACTCATAGGTATGAAACGTCGACCTTTTCCAGTCAACAACCTTACTACAGGTTTTTCGAACTTTAGTAATATTATCTTGTTAGAAATAAAAATTGACAGAAAATCGAGAGTCAACATAATATTTGTAGTGATAACTTAGCTCTAACGCACCTCTGTCGTTACTTCCAAGAGGATATAGCGTAATATAATAATAAAGATTTGTTATTTTGTAATATTGTATTAAAACTGTATTAGCTGTATCGATACAATTACTAAAACAGATAATAAATATGTAAAAACTCTAATAAAATTAAGTTTATTGACTCAGGTAAAAATATAGGTACATTAAATTTAACTAAGTTATAGAATTACTTTAGAATAAAGCATTTTTTTATTAACTTACTTTGTCTTTTTGTTGATTCAGTATATATTTTATAATCAATTTTTAAATAACTTACTATATTTCTCTGCTAAATCTTTAAAGCCGATTAGATGATTAATAATAATTATCAAAATAAACTGATATATTTATCACACCTTAAAAGGGAATACAATAATTTGAACATAAAAGTTAAAAAGACGAAAATTACGGGTTCCAGGTAACGAAATAGAACGAAGTATAGGGTGTAGTATCACACACGCTTTTTCTTTATTTTACACTTATTAATTAAATGAAAACGGAGAAAAATCAATAATTATTTGCAATAAAACACCTCAATTATTATATATAATGCTTAGCCTACTGAAAAAAAGTCTCCAATGCACAAACTTTTTGGTGTACAAACTATGTAGTATAACACCATAGCTACAAGAATGCCTTGAAAGAAAATGTCACCGTCATCATCCGTCACTAAATTCCAGTTAATCAGTATTAGCAATAGAGTTAGAATATTAATTCTAGAAATATGTGTTTATTAAGCACGCTTTTGTATAAACAATCTACTCACATACTTTATGAATTTTTCATTTGGTAGAATCTCTTTTTTATTTCCATATATTACACGTACTAACATATATTTTCCTGAAGTGAGAAATTCGAAAACTTGTGTACGTGAATAAAATGAATATTGTTTCGAAAGTTAGTCATCCAGATGTCAGCGTTTTAAAAAAACACAATCAGTTATTGACCTACGAAGACGATGAATCTTCGGATACTGTAAAAACGAATAATGGCACACAAACTAAAGAAGTTAACAAAGGTACGACTTGAAACAAGATAATATATTTGATTATAGAATAAGCTGCCTACAATCCCACTGGAAATGAAATGGTTTTTTTTAAATTGTAGCACGACAAAATGACTGCACTGTACCTGATGGTAAGCACAGTACAATCCAAAAACAATGGCGACCACCGATTGACACAGTATCCATCGTAGATCGCCTCTGTCATGCCGGCCTGCGAAAGGGTGGATATGCACAAGCTGATCCCGAAACACGACCCGCAGAAGCGAATCACTATGACGGGCTTGTTCGCCATATACACGGAGGTTGCCACCCAATCAGGCTGTAAAACCTATCACCCCGCTTTCGCCATTGCCTCGCTCGTTATTCAGCAGGGTGCACCACGTGCACGTGAGGTTGGCTTAGATGTCTCAAGTCTTCGATTTTATTCGACACCCCTTACACCCCAAAATGATGGAGAGATGATGATAATTAATGATAACGTGTCCCGGACACGTATCGTTCGAATCTTCCAATATGCCTGGGCTAGGTTAAGCACTTATACGTGTATTCTAATAGCTGCATCTGGTACTTCAGATTCTCCAAAATATGTTACTCTTAAATAGCAATGTTACACCACGAGCAATTGTCATAAAAAGGAAAGAACAAGTCTTCATGTGTTGTCTTCATCAAATTAGTGATTATTGTAGTCTATCGAACATAATAAAACGTGTACTTTGAAATACAATATAGATGTGTCAAATTGTCTCCTACCTCCTAAATTATCCTTACTTATACTTACAATCGTGTTAATCATTACAGATAAATCTGGTAAGACAATGCAGCAATATATAAGCAAAAGTATTAAGCATATTATACCTAACCACAAACCGAGAAAAAGAAAAAGTGGGTATTATATTCATAGGTTAGAAAATAAAATTAACAGAATAAAAGTATTATTAATATGCATTTTTACAGTAAAACTGATGGATTGGAAGAAATATCACAGATTGAATGTTGTGTACGCTTTTCTAGATGATTTAGAGAGAGACTATCCAGCCATTTGCACTGTATCGGTCATTGGTAAATCAGTTGAAGGACGTAATATCATGAATATTTAGTTCTGTTATGTGACACGCACGGTCTAATCAACTTGGCTACCATCGTCCTAGACTATTAGTAACAAACCACTATCGGTGTTATTATAAAAAAGTTAAATACGTATTGAACCCTGGCTTTAAAAAGGTTTCATATTAAACGAACCGCGGTCGCTGAATGTTCGCCATCTTGCTCTTTTGTCTCGCTTTGGTTACGTTAGGTTAGACTTGCGAAAAGAGATAACGCGAACTTGCCTCGGGCGAGCGCGGTGCATTTATCAGGAATCTTTTTTAAGCCAAGTATTTAATACGTATTTAACTTTTTTGTAATAACACGGTATAAGTTAATTCAGCTGTAGACTATAAATTTCTTTTAACTTTGCTCGCGAGTTTGCTCATAGTAATATAAATTTGGTCTGACCATCGGGAACAGTCAATTTTCTGAAAAAAGGTACCCGATTACCTTTCCTGAGCTCTTAACAACATCTATATAACATATAATATCGATTGGGTCAACAAGATTTATCAACGTTACGTGACAGTAAAAAGACAAACTCTCAGATTTACAATATTAGTTATGATTCGGAAAATATCTTTAAAACTTTACTATAGCTTATTCTTCATCTACATATGGCCAAGGTTACAAATATGGTCTAATCGAGAAACAACCCATAAATATTAAGTAAATTATTGCGTCAATTTGTAGGTACGTCGTTCCCACTCCTCCCTCCCCCAAAACACAGGCTGGCAACGCACCTGCAACTCCCTCGGTGTTGCTAGTGTCTATGGACGGCGGTGATCACTTACCATCATGTGACCCGTCTGTTCGTTTGCCTCCTATAATATAAAAAAAATAGTAACGTAATATATGTAAAACGTATTCCACTCACCCGAAATTCCTATTTAAGTCTACTCCAGTGATCGTATTTCCGAAACGAGCTCTATTTTTACGCCACATTCTGTCTACGGTATGGGAATAATGGTAACCATCTGGATTTATTACTGGAACAAAATACCTAAAATATTAAAATATATTAAATAATATAACATCTGTGATTCCGCGTAATAATTACACTCTGATTAGTTTTAAAGGAATTATTATTTAAATTTGTTATGGGTCAACTAATTAAATCTAGACTAATTTAATATATTATATTACTCTGACCATACGAAGTTTAATTTGAAATAATATTTCTTACTAACCAATCTTTATTCGTAATGCTTTCAGGGAGAGTATTAAAATTCTTAGCAATATGATCAGCAACAAATGTTACAACTGATGTACTAATCCATTCACGCGCGTGTATTCCACCATCTAACCATACACCAGTATTATTTGCGTTGCTATTTGAAATTTTCAGCATCTAAAATAATACAGTCTCTATGAAGACGGGGATGAATTCAAAATAAACCAATCAAAATATGGAAGTCACACCTTTATATCTCTTCCTTCTACTGTAGTTCCAATAATCGTCACAGTACACGTGGAAGGAAAATGTCTTTCTAAGGAATCTAAAAAACTATTTACTGCCTGTAA
Source organism: Antheraea pernyi (assembly GCA_015888305.1). Lineage (NCBI taxonomy): Eukaryota > Metazoa > Arthropoda > Insecta > Lepidoptera > Saturniidae > Antheraea > Antheraea pernyi. Next base: position 262,227 of record MU159079.1, on the reverse strand, counting down.
CGGATAAAAATCTTTCCAGTCCAAATTGCCGTCTGAAATCATGATTTAATTATTTAAATCAGTTAAATTAGATTAGAACTTAACAAACTTTTGCCGCTATCACAACTACATCAGTACAATTATATATGTGTCTCGTTCTAAATGTATTTAATATTCACGTAAAAATTGATTATATCAATTGTAAATGCAAAATTTTCCTATTACCAAATCTTTTGGTGTATAATCCACCATTTTTCCCGACACCCTCTGTGAGCTTTTCTGTAATTTCCATTTTATTTGATATATTTATATCAACCAGTTACTTCCTTATTATTTTCTGGATTAACTTGAATAAATTTGTAAGAAATGACATCATAGCTTACTTGGTGATCTCATCCTTTTATATCTAATTGGACTTTGGACCCGCTTTGGTGACCCTATGTAGGCATTTGTGTCTATCACACTTACATCGAAGTGTATGTTTCTCTCACGAAGTAACTTCTCCACTTGAATCATTCGCGTACATTCTACCATCACATTCATTTCGCCCTGGTGCTCCTTATGAATTTTTATAGCTGCGAGATATAATAAAGTTTATTTTATTATTGTTGTCTTAATCATATATAGGCGTAATCACCGTATCTTTAATTGAATTCGATAATTTCGTTTGTTCTTATGTATCAGACTTCTATTAATAATAAATCAGTATGATTTATATAAAGTAACGTATTATAAAAAGTATATTAAATAACAATTACAATTCTACACAAAATAATCATTCTGCTTCAATTTACAGGAGAAAATATAAACATAGTATCACACATTACGAGTTTGTAATGTAATCTAATCTAATGGTTACAATAAAACATGCTACAATTATTTATGGGTCTTAAAAAATGAAATACACTGTATTTAGATAAACATGGTGTTTATTATATAACAGAAAATTCTAATAGCCTAAATGAAATAACTCACCTCCTTTTGTATCTAAGCTTTTCAAAAAATTCCTTTGTCCGTCTTTTAAACATTTTACATTCCATATTTGGTACCTCGCTTCTTTATGTGCCACTTTGCTGAGTTATTTTACGAAAATTTTGAAAAGGAACAGAATTACGCACGAAAATTTTGACACGAAATGACAGTAGATAATAAAATCATTTAGACATACACAACATATGAAATTGTGTTTGAAAGAGGTTTATAATTTAAATTATGAAGTCTCATCTAAGTCATAGTATATATGTTGTGATATTAATAGATATAGTTATCTGAGCCGAATTAAATACCATCTTATAGGATAAAACATCCTACTTATTCGCAAACGTATACCTCTTATAGTCTTCTAAATTTACGGGTTCGGAGTAGAGAGCGCTTAAGAAATTCAAACCAAACAAAGGGTGTGCGAACAAGGCCTAACGGGAAAAGCGCTAAAGCTCGCTCAATAATTACATGTAATCAGATATTTTCTGTAAACGCCTCAACGGTTACTTTCGCCTCCTGCACTCCCCTTAATGAATCAAAACAATATACCATTGGTTCTCGATTGTTTCACTATTTATTTAAAGTGATAAATATATGAAAGACACTTTTTGTTATTGAAGGGAAACTTCGTCTGGGAGAGCTTAAAAAGTTCTGATCCGCAACATTTTTGTGCGACGTGGTGAAGGTAAACACTGTGTCGAGTACAGTGATAGCAACGTCTCGATTACCTTCGGGTATTGGATAACCGTGAGATGTATGTTCTTCTGGCTTTCCTTCTTTCTCATTGTTCGTGATTACCTGTACAGTGTACTGCGTTCAAACGGTGTGGCGATCACTGAACACGATTTATGCTATTCAAAAGTGATCGATAAATTAATAAAATGTTTTCCTTAGTGAAAGCAACGTCTGGCTTACCTTCGGGTATTGGAGAACCGTGAGGTGTATGCTCTTCTCGCTTTCCTTATTTCTCATTTTTTGTGTTTAAATTGTACTGCGTTCAAACGGCGTGGCGATCACTGAACACGATCTATGCTATTCAAAAGTGATCGATAAATAATTAAAATGTTTCCCTTCTAAAGTAAAAAATTCACTTCTATCGTATGTCTTTACGACACACCCTGCTTTTTTCATTGCTATAAACCATTAATTGATTCAATTTATTATAATATAGTTCATTAATCCACAATTACAATTACTATAATAATATAATACTATTATCAATATATTTTTATTATTAACCATATTTACATCACCGAAAACCGTTGATAGGATTTAAGCATTTCACCACCATTTCACCTCATTACATAAATGACTATTAAGTGATGATGTAACCCAGGATGAAAACACGCTAAGCTTAGAGAGAACTGGCTCTCTACTGCAGCTCCCAGAACACACATGGTAGCTAGCCTAGATTAAGTGAAATTAGAATATGCTCAATGCTATAATGTTTCGTCACTAGGTTTTCCTTCACAAAATGCTCGGACTCAACACTAAAAATGACCATATTTATTTGTTGATATTGCCGTGATTCATACGAAGCTAATTGCTTCCACATTTATAATTCGTACGCCTAAGTAGTGGAATTCACACCCAACGTCTGTGTTCCCTTCATCTTATGACTTGGGAGTGTTCAATACATTTAGCGGGTAAGCGCGGTTAGTCGTCGTCCTTATCTTTGTTTACCATCAGGTGAGAAGGAGGGCAAGCGCATGCCTGTAAAATATATTTTTGTTTCTTTATAAGTGTGTTAATGAGTGACTAGACAATATAAATGACCAAGACATATAATTTTGTGATATCATTTAAATTTGACGCATATTATATAATACACCTTTTCTTCCAAATAGTCAAAATACGATATAAGTGACATATCATATTACGATATCAATATATATAAACAAAAAAAAGTGAAAGAGAAGAAATGTAACCAAGACTAAATGTTACTCGAGAATATGCTTTATGATTTTATCGTAAACGAAGTACTTGAGCAGTGATGCGTGTTTAAACAATCAAACATACAGACAGACAGACATTTCTAAAAATAATTGAAATATATCTTATTACCTATTCCAAGACACCTGCAACAATTTTTTTTCACAAAATCCTAAAGAGTGCAGACACGTTAGATTTAGATTCTTATTTATTAAATAAGTGCGAGTTTCATGGAAAAGAAGCGGCTTAACATTTAAAAATTAATATTAATTTATAACAAAAGTGTAAAGTTTTACAATAAAAAATAATTATTAGTATCTACTTTAATATTGTTTACAGACGAAAACAATGGTAGTGGTTGTCGGTAGTCCGCTAACCAAAGAGCCCAAACTACGCGCCGCCCCCACCCAAATGTCACCTAAGCTCGGTCTTATACCCGTTTATCTTTTTAATTGCGCCCCCATTCTAAAGGAGGGTGATTGTTACTAACTCAGTAAAATTATCGCGTCCTTCACTAGGGCATTTTGCTTTTATCATTGCGCTGTTGTTATGTTGGTTAATATAGGATAGGTTAACAATATAAACCTCTTTCTCTCTTCCTATTTGTCCCACATGGTGGTGAGGTCAGCCTCCCGTACATTTTTTCTCCACTTCGCTCTGTCCATGACATCGCCATCGGAAGCTTTGCACGCCTTCATGTCCTTTGAAACTACACCCTTCCAATTTGTTTTGGGTCTACCTCTTTGACCAAGAAGGGATAGTGGTTGTGTTCTCTCCCTCCTTTCGCCCTTCCCCCCAAAGGGTAGTAACGCACTTGCGACCCCTCTGGGGTTGTGAGTGTCCATGGACGGTGGTGATCACTTAACATCAGGTGACCCACCTGTTCGTTTGCCACCTATGATATAAAAAAAAAAACCTCTCTCTCTCTTCCTGACTATTTGTCCCACATGGTGGTGGAGTCAGCCTCCCGTACATTTTTTCTCCACTTCACTCTGTCCATGACATCGCCATCGGAAGCTTTGCACTTCATGTCCTTTGAAACTATACACTTCCAGTTTGTTTTGGGTCTACCTCTTTGACCAAGAAGGGATAGTGGTTGTGTTAAATTCTCTTTTCACGTCACCATACCGTCACAGCTTACTTAAACAATACAAACTAGAAATATTTATTTTTTAAGATATTCAATAAAGCAAGCTTTACATTATAGACTTATTTATAGGTCATCGTAAAAATTTTACTGTTGTGTTTTTAAACTTTTAATCATATAACATTGCTTTATGAATAAAGGAATGAATAAAGAAGAATAATTTATCCCAGAGAGTACTCAAACTAACTTCTCAAACCGTATTCTACGTAACTCAATGTTATTATATTCGTATACTTATATAACATATTACGTAACTACTTAGACTGGCCATAAATACTGTTACAATTAAAAATAAACAAAATATTACATTTGAATTTGGAATCTGTCATTTTTATATGATTATTCATTGAGTTTTCTCATGTTGGCGCCAATACATTGTACAATATTTTGCGATATTAAAATGGAGTGGGGTGATAAAGAGAACCGAATCGCTGTGATTACATTACACAAAGTAGGTATAGAGCCAAGTGCAATATTTAAAACTCTCGATACGCTTGGTATTAGTAAAATGTTTGTGTATCGGGCTATTAATAGGTACAATGAGACCTCTGTTTATGACAGAAAAAGATCTGGCTGTCAACGTAGTGTTATATTTAATATACGAACTTCGACGCCAGTAACAAATTAGACGCTTGATTTTTGCTAAAAAAAAACCACGGTTTTTTTTTATTTTTCTTGAAATCTATCAATTTTAGAGCAAAATTTTATAAAAGCTTTTTTGTAGAGAATTTAATTGACTAAAAAAAACCTTTAATACCTTTAATTTAACCTTTTTTTTTTATATATATACATAAGTTTTACATTCTATTAATCTCTTTCATCCAATAAGTAAGCCACTAACGGCACTAACAGCTTATACATTTTGTAACGTAGTTTTGAATGATTACCCGCGACACAGGATTCAGTTCCTAGTGCGGGAGTCTACAGTTATTTGTATGCCATGTAACATCATTTTGTTAAATAAATACTTTTTGTTTTTTTGTTTTTTAAGTCAAAATGTAGAACTTATGAATTACTATATAAAACTATAAAATGGAACACTTCATTTGTATAGATGTAGATCTGCCGTCATTTAACAACAATGTTCAGCTGATACCAAAAGCGTGTCATGGGAACACGACTACGCTCAGATTAAATAGCAAACACAGTTTAATCGTAAATCTGTTGTACCACGACGGTTTTATATCATATCATTACATTAATTTTATTCTGCATTTTCACAATACGTGTGATATCATTATTTCATTATTTGAAATAACACAAAACATTAAACAAAAGCACAGTTGCAAATGGTGGAGCCACGCTGAAGATATTACTGGTTTCAGCATAAATGGTTCGGTTCATCCGGGGTAGTACCACCATCTCACAGAAAACCCACGTGAAGTAACAGTGCTTGCCTTATTGCGTTTCGTTCGGTCAGTGAGAGTTACGGAGGTGGACCTCCTTACCCCTTCCTCCCCTCCCTGGCAACGCACTTGGGACTCCCCTGGTTTTGCAAATGTCTATACACGGTGCTGATCACTTAACATCAGGTGAGTGCGCCAGCATTCTCAGTATACGAAACGCTCATAAAACTTAAGGTGTCATATATTTAAAAATAAGTCGTGTCTGCCAGTTCCGGAATCGTGAACTAATAGACATATTAACTTATAAGAAATGTTTACTATAAGTCTAAGCTTTGTGATAAGAATTCTTATTTAATTACACATTTGTGTCTCAAAATTAAGTAATAATGTAAACCTCTATAAGTCGAATATTTTGTAAATTGGAATCTTTATTACTCAAGTTTTTTGCGTCTCTCTTAGAGTACGATTTGTCGAAGCTCTACTGTACTATTATATAATCCACAAAAAGATGTTATTTACGTAATAAAATAATTAAATAAGAAGCCTTACACAGACATTACTAAAGCATAATATAGAAACATTGGTATAAAATTAGTATGAAGCCGAAATTTAAATCTATTAAATTTCAAATCCAAAATTAGTTTTTTATTTAATTACTCACTGCAGGATTTTTTTCCCTTAATTTTTGAGTTATTATACATTATCGAATTGTATTATTTTATTCTTAATTTTTTCATAATTCTTTCTTTTACTTTTATTGTTTTCCGCTTCGCATCTTATGTTTGTTAATGCTGTAGTCAACTATAATTAGTGACATAAATAATTTTAAGTTTTTTGCATGTTTGTTTTTACCTTTTTCCTTTATGTTACTGTTGTTGATTCATATGATAAATAAATAAATTTGTTTTTATAATTTGTTCAGAATAGAACTGAAGATCTGATGAAAACGATTGTTGTACCAATAGTCAAAAATAAGACTGGTGACATATCTTTATTGAGTAATTATAGGCCTATATCACTTGCAACAATAATGGCTAAGATATTAGATAGTTTGCTTAAGTCACAATTAAATAATTACATCAATCTTCATGATACTCAGTTTGGGTTTCGAACTGGTCTATCTACAGAAACCGCTATTTTGACTTTGAAGCAAGTTGTGAGATATTACACAGATAGACGTACTCCAGTGTATGCATGTTTTTTGGACCTATCAAAGGCTTTTGATATGGTAAACTATCAAGCATTATGGCAAAAGTTGCGAAACACTGGAATACCAATATCGCATCTATACTTTTAAAAATAAACAATACAGAAACATTATTAATTCATTATAATTTTAATTTTACATTAAGGCTATCTATGAAACTAGTGGCAACATATATAAAGTAGGCATTTTAAGAGATGTTATATATGCCGCAGCTGGCACTAGTAGTGATTGCAGTTACGGTGCTGTACAAATCCCTGTTACCTCATTGACTTAAGAAGTAAAAAATACAAATGCAAACTTCCAAAAGAAGAAATCGAAGAAACTGGTACCGAAATTAAAAAAAAATTAAATTGTGTAACGAATTTTATAGAATTTGTCGATAATTATTCATACCATAAAATCATTTCGGTATGAATCCAAAGAGGTACGTACATAAGAGTCTAACTCAAAAAAATAGATTATAATTGTAACATTATTTAAAAATAATACCTGTCATAATTGACGTCTTCATTTTCACTTCAAAATTTTTAGTATCATTACTTATGAAACCATAATAGTTTTATAATAATAAAAGAATCACTCAAAGTGGCACCCCCAGAGCAAAACACGCAAGTATGGGAAGTGAAGTTTATTAGAGAAGGCCAACGATATTTCGTAAAAGCACTCGATACCTTAGGAGGTGTGTATTTCCAATTTAAACGCATGTGTTAACCCACAAACCGAAGCTAAATTAGCTATTTTAGGAATAACAACCTAATAATACAGTAGAACCTCGATAAGGTAAAATCCAAGGGAAACACAAAATATTCAAAGTTATAAAGTTTTTAACTTATCAAGGGTTTATGTTACACTCGCACTTTCGCCGCACACTTTTTTGAAGGTTCTAACTCTAACCATCCACTGTTAGCTTTAAAATTATGGATTTTGGACACTGTTTGAACCACGTAAATAAATATTGCTCCAAAATGGGGAATTCAGCAATTTTTCGTCTTTTATAAAATACATAAATGACTTTCTGCAGATTCTCGTTTCTTCAAGAGTAGGTTCAGCTTCTTTTTTAATTATAAGCGATAATGTACTTTCGTGTATTCCAAACTGAGATGCAACATCTTTCCTTTCTAATCCACTTTTCACCGCTTTTAATTTATCAGCATATGTTAGTGTTGCTAATTTTCGTTTTGAATTAATTTTACGTAGGTAACATTTATCACACAGTTTAGTTTCCTGGGCAATGATCGAAGCAAGCCGCTGTCCTAACCACCGCAAATACAGCTTTTAGGGATTTCAAAGAAACAATAGGTGATTGGGTACACTTATTGTTTGTGTTAACAATTTAACTTGTAAACACGGACAAGTAATAGATGTAGTTTTTTTTTGTTCTCATCATGCATTCGAAATGACTCGTTGGCAGGCAGTTTATATTATAGAGTCTGTTGAAACATTTCTTTATGTAACTGAAGGCTAATACTGAAATTATTAGGTTAAGTTATAGAGGGTAGAGAGAGGATAGAGGGGGCGTATTTTATGTTTTGGGCTCCAAGGGGAAGGGAACAGATATTTTTTTAAGTTATAGAGGTTTTTACCTTATCGAGGTTCTATTGTATTGTTAAAATTACTAAAATATGAAGCATTGAATGAAAGGCAAAAGCACTTGGATTTTGAGTCAGTTGTTTATATATCTATAAATGAGGTCTGCTCTTGTGTGCGCATCACTAAAAAACTATTGGATAGATATCGATCAGTGTTTTTTGTTTTACTTCTCTTTTCATTTGGTCTTTATCTAGAAAGAAAATATCACGAGGGCCTCATAATATATATAGTGCCTCGTATAAAGTTAAGTTTTAAGAGATTACATTTTTTATAAACACTATGCATTCGGCAATGTGTATGTTTTCTGTCGTGGGGAAAACGTGTGGTCTCTATTTTTTTTTCTGTTTACATACAATATATTGTCAGGATAATAAACGATACAGACGAAGTCGTGGGTATTATCAGCTAGTAATTATTATATTATAATTAGCCTTTATAGCTGCTACTAAATAATGATTTTACATACAAATTATTTTAACTTAAATCTAATACATCGGGTTTCCCGGTTCTGTGGTCAGTGTGTCAAGTGACACATAGGCCTCTTCCATTCTGTTATAATTTTAGTCCATTTCATTCAGCTTTCCCTTGTCATATGTTCTGTCCATCGCCATTTTAACCGTCTTATTTTCTTTAGTACGTCTTCCACCTTAGTTGTAGATCTAATATCTGCTGCTCTTTTGCGGTCTTTTAGCGTCACGCCCAACATACTCCTTTCAATTCCCCTTTGACACGATTTTCGTTTAAAAAAATGTTTTTGAGTCAATAGCCATATTTGACACACGTACGTAAGACATGGCAGGATACAAGAATTAAACACTTTTTTCTTGACTGTCATATGAAAGTGTTTATTTTTAAATACCTCTTTAAGGTACCAGTATCTTTTCCAAGCACAGGCTACCCTGCTTTCTATTTCTATGTCTGTCTGGTCTCTCCTTTTCATAACCGCACCACACGTGCTGGTCTTCGGAGCCACAGTTTTACGGTAAATCCTACCTGGGCACGAACTAAAAAGTTCGCAACATCTTATCTTTGCCGTACCGTGAAGCTGTGGAACAAACTCCTGGCCAGTGTGTTTCCTTCTTCCTATGACATGGGGTCCTTCAAGCGCAACGTGAAGAGATACTTACGCAGGCCGGCATGACAGCGGCGACCGGCGATGGATAGTATGTCTCTCGGTGGTCGCCATTGTTCCAAGCACAGGCCACTCTGCTTTGTATTTCTATGTCTGTCCGGTCTCTAAAAGATATTAATTGCCCTAAGTATGTATAGTTTTTAACATATTCAATATCTTCATTATCTACTTTTATGAATATTTCTTCTCTGTTGTTCATTACTTTTGTTTTTGATTTATTTATAGTAAGACCAACTGCTCTGCTTGCCTCATTTAGCTGTTGTAGCGTATGTTGAAGGGTATTCGCGTTGTCGGATATTAGGACTAAGTCGTCACCGAATCTTAAGTGGCTAAGTTATATACTGTTGATATTAATGCCAAAATTGTCACACTCAGTCTCTGAATATGCTTTCCAAGACTGCTGAGAAAAGTTTTGGCACTATCGCCAATCGATCTCCTTGCCTCACAGCTCTGGCTATTAGGAATTCTTCACCGGTTGATTCCAATTTTATTTGCGCTGTGCTATTTGCGTATATATTTTTAATTATACGTATGTATTTTTTTGGCAATCACTGCTGGATTAGAGCCCTCCAAAGCGAATCATGTTATATGGAATCAAATGCTTTACTATAGTCCGCGAATGCGATGTCAAGGCTTTACCGTATTTTTGGCATTTTTCAAATAGCTGTTAGATGACATGCATGTGATCAGTAGTTGAAAACCCCGCTCTGAAACCAGCTTGTTCTATAGGTTGTTGTTCGTCCATTATTCCTGTTATTCTGTTTAATTTCAGTTTGGAGAACACTTTATAAATATTCGACATAAGGCTTATAGGCCTGTAGTTTTCTATAATGTTCCTATCCCCTTTCTTGCTTAATAGTATAATTGTGCTCTTGATCCATTGCGGTGATATACATTCTGAACTTAAAATAGAATTGTATATTTCCGTGAGTTTTCTTAACTTTTCCGGTACTGTAATTAAGATTTTGATCATTTCATTTGAAATCTGATCTGCTCCAGGAGCTCTGTTGTTCTTTTGACTGCTGACAGCTTTTTCTGTCTGTGATTGTAGGAAAACTGGTATGTCTTCGTCCATGTCATCATTATCGAGATTTATAGTTAAGTCTCTAGCATTTCGTTCTGTTCTATAAAGTTTTCTATAGAAGTCAGTTGCTGTCTGTATTTTAGCTTTTCTCGTCGTTTGCTGTGTTCTTGCTTTATTTTTAATGTTTGGGATCCATTTTTTCGCTTCTATCAGTTCTTTCAAAGCTTTTTTAACTCCTCCTCTCTTGTTTATATGGTAATTAAGTACAATCGTTCTTTTATTAGTTCTGTCTTTTTTGATGGTGTTACTTATTTTTTTACTAAATTCTGATATGACCCTTAGATTTTCTTTGCCTTTTCCAAGTTTTATAGGTTTTCTACATTCTTCTATTAATATTTTAGTATCAGTTTCGGTATGGGCTGTCTTAGGCTTTGCGAATTTGTTGAACAGCGGACCATATATTACTTTAATCCCATTATTATATTTATCTTCTATTTCGTTTTAAAGTGTATTTATGAAACATTGTTGTTGTGTGTGTATAAAGTTAGCTTTAGCATTGTATTTTTTCTACTTTTTTAGGTTCAGTGATATCTATTACTGCTCTCACTATCCGGTGGTTGGTATTAAAGTTAAATTGGTTTAAGATGTTTATATCATGAAAACACATTTTTTTGTTCGTTGCTACGTAATCTATTTCGTTTCTGTATGATCCATCTAGAGATAGCCATGTCCACTTTTTTTCGGATCTTTTCTAAAAAAACTGTTCATGAATGTAAGATTGTTTTCCAATGCCATTTTAATCTGTCTTTCTCCATTTTTACTTCTTCTACCGTAACCAAATTTACCTATTATATTTTCTTCACCAGTTCGTTGAGACCCTATTCTACCATTAAAATTCCTATGACCATAACGTTTTTGTGTGCATCTTGTAAAACTGATGACAGCTGATCATAGAAGATGTCTTTAACTCGTCTTGTTGTTCAGTGGGAGCATATACTTGAATAATCGACCATTTATGTTTGTAGCCTGACAGACGCATATTGAGTACAGCTATTCTCTCTGATATACCTATAAATTCTTCAATATTTTTTTCTATGCGTTTTTTAATCATGAAGCCGACACTATAACCTCCTTTTGTTTCCCCTTTATAGTATAAGACATATTCCTTTCTATCTTCAATACTTTCGCCTAATCTTCTTACTTCACTTAAACCTATCATGTCCCATTTTATTTTTGAAAGAGCTAACTCTAATTCGGTAAGTCTCTCTTGTATTCTCAGTGTTTAGCAGTTTAATATACAAATGTATATTTTCCTATTTTCTTTTATTTTTAGTGTTTTGGTGTTATTGGTATTTTATTTTATTGGAGCTGGAAGGGATTGGTCGATATCTCCCACGGTGGCCAGCCGGCTTGTAGTAATTAATATAGCGAAAATATTAAAACGACTAACTTAGATCTGCCTTTATGCTGTGTGGACTTGTCTGATACCATTAAAATGTTACGTTTTTTTTAGCGATTAACATCTGGAAAGAAGAACGTAGTACAATGGATATAATGGTAGAAGGTCCAAGAATAGTTCAAGTAGCAGCAATGCTCCAAGAGAAAGATATACCTTACTCAGTAGCTATCGGTGACGTGGGCATTATAATCGAACGTGAACATGGGATCGCTTTACCTAAATTTACGAAAGATAGTTCCACAGGTTATCGTAAGAATTTCCAAAGTAATTTATATAGCTTTTGTCAGAATAGAAAGACACACAAATGACAACAAACTGCCAAACCAATATTGTGCTTAAATATAATACAATTATTATAGTAGAAGCCAGTAATGTTTTTTTTTTCATTGAAAGTATTATTAGGAGGCTATTGAATTTATGTATAGAGATATGGTGTTTTCACAGAAAAAAATACGTTAAACTCATGTTAATTGTATGTAATATGATTCAAATTATGGTACGACCATTATAATTAATTGTTTACTTAGAATGTATTTAAGTAACTAATTTTGCTATAAATTACTTAGTCTTTAATCAGCACAGTAGAATCACGTACGCGTTATTGTGTGTTAACAAGAAATCCATCAAAATCAAATATTTTATAATATCCCTTCGTCAGACCATAAAATGGATTGGAAAAATTATCATCGTCTGGATGTGATTTATGCATTCTTAGATGCACTGGCTAAAGAGTGCCCTTATCTTTGTTCTGTGCACGTGATTGGAAGATCGGTGGAAGGACGAGATATTAAGGTAATTAATGCTTGTATTGAACTCAAGCAGACGGACAAGTTTATTTGTATGTCTAGTATTAATACAAAGGCGAATTTAATGGCATAAATAATTTTCTTTGTGTTAAAAAATATACAAAACTTTGGGTAGTTATGGAATAACAAATATCCAGTAAACATTAAACTTGATAAATTTGTAAGTCACCTGCGCAATATTATTCTTTATGTGGCCACAAGGCCCAAAATGTATATACTCTTTAATTATTAATTTAGGTTTTTTTCTTTAGGTGACAGAGCCACGCTGAAGCGATTACTGGTTTCAGCATGAAAGGGTCGGCTCGCCCGAGGTAGTATCACCCGACCCACAGAAAACCGACGTGAAGTAACAGTGCTTGCATTGTTGCGTTTCGTTCGGTCAGTGAGAGAGCCGGAGGACCACCTACACTCCCCTCCTACCC
>MU159079.1:211819-249090 GCA_015888305.1 Antheraea pernyi | reverse complement strand
AAAAAAATTAACTGAAAAAATATTTTAGATGTTAAAAATATCCAATGGTGACCCTGAAAATTCAGGTGTTTGGTTAGATGGGTCGATTCATTCCCGAGAGTGGATTACCGCTGCAGTTGTGACATATATAGCAGACAACCTCGTCAAACATTTTCAGGACCAGCCAGAAAGTGTCACCAATAAGGACTGGCAAGTGGCGTTGCAATTTTTTTGTGAAATATTTTTATGCTGATTATTGAAGTTATACTTCTTTTGGCGCATTAGGGAAAAATGATGAGAGTATATTTTTAGGATGCGCGCGCACACCGTCGCGAAAAACCGACACCCTGGAGTTAGCTATAGTCAACATTTTGATTCTTTGTATTTGTTGTTTGTATTTCTTTGTATTAAATACCTTTTTTCTATCGTTAGTGTCGTTTTTTCTACAAACGTAGAATAAGGCGAAAGATAAAAATTTTGAAAAGATTTTTATCTTGTTACGCCAAAGAAGTATAACTTCTAACGCGTGTACGTAAGTACACACACACACTTTTTTTTAGAAGAACCCTATTTTATAACACCAGAGTATGCACAAAATTTTACATTTATGATAAATACATATCTTCCAGGTACATACTTCCAGTGATGAATCCAGATGGATATGAATACACACATACGCATGATAGAATGTGGCGTAAAAATAGAGCTCGATATGGAGAATGTGTTGGTGTTGATTTGAACAGGAATTTCGGGTAATCTTTGTACTTTTGAATAGTTAACCATAATAGACTAAAACCAAATTTAAAAAATTGAAAATTTTAAAAAACATTACAACTACGTTAAATGAAATCATTATAACCAGTGGTCGATAATCGACCATAGTTCATTGATTTTTTATTTCTGAATTTTATTAGGGTTAAAATATCATTGTTGAATGTAGAATGAAAAAGGGTAATTGGAACGTAAGAGTAAAATAATACATACAGTCGAGCATAGCAACCTCCTTCGCAACCTTTTTTGAAGTCTATTATTGACGGATGTTAAAATGTCTTTTTATTTACATGTATGTATATGTTGTGTAAAATTAAAGCATTAGTGTGAGTAATGCATATTTTAATTAATTTAATGTACTTCTAATGCCTTTTATATAAAATAAATAGCTTTCTGCACTTCTCCTCAATATAAACTTTAACTATGCCAAATTTCACGTTCATCCGTTTCCCAATTCCGTTAAAAAGGGATACAAAGTTTAGGCTTCACGTATTAATATATATGATATAATAATTTGAACTAAATAGTGATGTAAAATGTATGGGATCTTCTTAGTAACTATAATAAAGAACAATATGCTTTATTTGATTTTTTTGTGATTTATTTTTATTTTTAGCTATGGATGGGGAGAAAAAGGTGAAGAAGGATCATCAGAAGATCCGGGAAACATTTTTTACAGAGGTCCAAAACCATTCTCTGAACCAGAAACAGCAGCAGTTCAAGTAAGTTGTTAAAAATCTTTACTTAGATAAAATAATTTCGTGATGTATTTGTTCCTTACTAGGGAACAGTTTGTTACAAATAAGGTGATATAAAAAATTGATCGCTGCGAATTACTTTATGTTAATATAATTTACTAAATAATTAATAATAATCAAATGTTATTGAAGCTTTGGCAGATTAGACGTAATGTGCTACCACGTGTTTAGGGGTGTAAGGGGTGTCGAATAACATCATAAGACTTGAGACACCCAAGCCAACCTCACCTGCACGTGATGCACCCTGCTGAATAACGAACGAGGCAATGGCGAAGCCGGGTGGTATGGTTTTACGGGTTTTACAGCCCGACTAGGTCGCAACCACCATGCATATGGCGAAAAAGCCCGTCATAGTGATTCGCTTCTGCGGGTCGCGTTTCGGGATCAGCCTATGCATATCTAGCTTTTCTTGCAAGCCGGCATGACAACAGCGACCGGCGATGGATATTGTGCCACTCGGTGGTCGCCATTGTTTTTGGATTGTACTATGCTTACCATCAGGTGTAGTGCAATCATTATGCCATGCCATATTAAAAAAAAAGTCTATATGCCAGTGTAAAGTCATTATGTTTGTCCTCGCGTTGTGAATACCAGCCAAGTTTATGTATAATATTACCGCCGATCACCACTATCCTAAAGACACTCAAATGTTAAAAGATGTGGATGTGATTAGCATCGTTAACACAAGCAACCGTCCGCGAATTATAGTCTAGACTTAGAGAATTATAGTATAATCAACAGTCTAGACTGAGCTTTATATCAGTGAAATATTTCTTCAAAATGAGATCAATAGTCCTTCGGATTACCTCCAATAAAAATATTCAAAAATTGTACCTCTTCAACTATCTATATACATACAAGAATAACTGTCTGACTTTTTCTTTTTTTTTACTTTATTCAGTTTAAGCCCTAATAAGGCACTTATGAACGTCAAAAACTACCACCGGTTCGGAAAGCAACCCAGTCATCGAGAAGAACCGGCAAGAAACTCGATCGGGTACACCGGGACTAACCGACATATCAACGCACATCCAAAACTACTGATCCTAGGCCAGTGAAAATTTGTATGTGAGATGGAAGTTTGTATGGAAATCCGACATTTAAGCATCAGTCGGTTAGTCAGTTATTTTCAATAGATATCAATCAGTCAGTCAGCTCTATCTATATGTCTATATATATAATATATAGATATAAAATTTTCAAAAATAACTACTGAATAGTAACCCCTTTTATATATCAAAACTGCTTAAGCTTTATCAGTCAAGTCAAACAGATGATACAGACATTTTTAGCGAACCACTAACAGTGAATGTTTTAGAGACTTCCACAATAAAAAACAATTCTGACTTGCATGTGCGGACCATGTAAAAATCAACCGCGATCTATATAGTTGGCATAAGGTTAAACAACCTTATAATATACCAATCTACTTTTCAATTTTATTCCAGCGCGTAATAACCGACTCACCAACAACTTTCAAAGTGTTCCTGTCGTTCCACAGTTACGGTGAAGTCATTATTTTTCCATGGGGTTGCACAGAGGATCCATGCCCTGATTATGTAGAACTATTAGAGGGTGGGACTGCTATGGCTAAGGTTATCATCATTATTTTCTAGTCTGGCGGAGATTGGTCTTTCTTAATTATAGTTATTCCTTTATAAACTTATTACACAAATCCATTAATAACCACTATTTGAATGAAAATGCAGTTTTTTATGCATTTATTACAGTGAAAACTTCTTTCGGTGCGTTTTGCGTTTTAATCTATTATTACGTATTATAATAATAGACTATTATCATAGTATAGATAGATTTTCAATATTATCAATGTACTATTTCAAGCAATATATATTGTACATATACATTTAGCACTTAATTCTTCATTTTTATCGAATGGTCTTAAGGCGACATCCACTTTTTATGTTTACAAGATAACGTTGACCAAATTCTCATTGCACTGTATATAAATTTTTGTCTCAAATATAAAAAATGTTGTATCGGAAATTTTTGTTTATGTAATTTCATTCTATACGTTCATTTCTAAGTAAACTATAGCATATGGTTTAATTTTCGTCTAGAGAATGTTGCCTAATAGCTCAATATTATGTTTCAGGCTATCCATGAGACAAATGGGCATACTTATAAGGTCGGTAGCACTAAAGATCTCATGTACTACGCGTGCGGTACCAGTACAGATTGGAGTTATGCTGTTGCCAACATACCTTATTCTTACATGTTGGAACTACGGAGCAAGAGTCACCGATTTCTTTTACCTAAAAATGAGATTGTGTCGACTGCAGTGGAAGTAATGAATGGAGTGTTAAGGCTTATGGATTTTGTAGATAGAAGATGCAGAAGTACGCAATCCTGTACTTGCCCAAAATGAAAACAGTATGACATCATATTTATGAGATTTCAAGGAAACAAAGAATAAAAATGAATTAACAAGGGATAAATCATGTTTAATTTTTAATAAAGTATTTATTTTTATTTAGTGAATTTTAGTTTTCTTTTACCATTTACCTTTTTATACAGTAAATGAACCAGAAGAGATTCTATACAACACCTCTGCAAAGCGCAAGAAACTATCCAAATTGTTGAAATAATCATTAATTCCCAAAAATGTGTCTTGGTACCATCGATATATAAGAACCCAAGATGCACAGTCTCGAATAAAAGTACCACTCATAACTGTCCCCAAAAACTCACCAATATATCTAAGTAGTTACAGTTATACTATAAACTTAAGTTTTTGCAAATTCAACCTTCTACGGATTATTTAAAGTTGTTTTACAAAGCAGTGTACAAAAAGTCCAAAGACGCGAGTGACGAGAGACTATTTGAAATGAGCTCAGAATTCTCAACTGCACTCATCTTATGCGGACGGGTTTGAGACATTGACTGTGTATCTTGATACATATATTTCCCCTGAAACCTGAAAAAAATATGTTTATTTTTTGTATTTCCAACACAGCCATGTTTGATTCTAACTTACACAGTTCAAAGAAAAAGTAAATAGTAATAAACAGTGTAACTGTAACCATATTGCCAACAATATGTACACACTTTTTACAAGTAATTTTTACTTTCAATATCACCTACCTTGCTGTTTACCTGTATCTGAAGCAAGAGTTTTGAAACGAAACTATTTATATGAGGGCTTTGAACTCCTAATCCGTAACCTTTTTATACGACGATAGGTGGTGGGAGTAGACACTGTGTCGGATAGAGTGTTGGAAACACCGGTTCTCTTCCGACCACCGAGGTTAAGCAAAGTCGGTATCAGTACTTGAATCGGTGCCCGTCTAGGAACAACACGTGACGTTGAATTTTTCATTTACTTAACCTCTCTAACTCAAAATTAGAATTTAAAATTTCATGTCGAATATAAAACATTTATATCTCTATAAGCAGCCCTCTTGATGTGAATTAGGAAGGATATGGAACAATGGCGTTGTTGAGTTCATCAAAATGAAGTACCTTAACAAACAATATTAAAAAGAAAAATCACGAAAAAAATAAAAAGATGCCCCAAAACGTCTTTTAACATAGGTATGAAGTTACCTAATCTTTGATTATCATAAATATATTAACATATCAATTACTATACATCTCCGATTTGATTTTGAGTAGTTTCCCGGTGTATTTTTCGAAATCCACTGCTAATTATACAATAAAGGAGGTGGCTCCTTGAAAATGTTTTTTTTCCAATAAAAAATATATAAAATAGAAATTTACCCCAATTTAGTATTTCAGAAGCAGTATGTCATAATCCATTTCTTTTATTAAATTTCTATATTAAAGGCAATGAAATTGAACAATAACAGTATATTATAAATTGAAAATAAACGCTGTTAACCATACTTATACTCGTATGGAGATATGTTACCGATGCAATGACCTGTGCCAAATAGCTCGCCGATGCGGTTTCGACTATAATGGATTCAATCCAAAACTTTTCGCCCCCATCCCTCTGCATTTACCAGAACCTTTTAATTATTATAGTATCGTACCGAAACGCAAATACGAAACACAATATTGAAAAAATTTCGATAACTTTATTTACATAATTTGCATTATCTTATAATACAGTCAACAATTCTTTTAAACGTTACGATTTGAAATTCACATTCAATTTTTATCTATCATAATAACATTTATATCGATCGACAATTATCACTATAACTGAATTCGTAACTTTACACGGTCTTTTCACCAATTGTCTAAAACACCGGACGGTGGATAAATCGATATATGAAAGGAGTTCTTAATAAGGACGCCAAACATCGACTGGTCTTTTCTCGGACGTCGTAAGTGATTTGCTGCGTGTTCGAACACCCTGTTCCGACCAATCCGGCGAAGCAGGTCTCTTTTTCCCCGTAGCCGATACTGTTGATCCTTCTTCTTCTCTGTCCGGACTTGAACTGTCATCTTCTTGAGGTACAGGTGGTCTCAGCCACCAATCGTATCCACCGTATAGCTGCGAATATAACCATGCCGGTGGTGTCGGTAATAACGGAGAGTTTAAAAATAATTGAGCCGCCAAAGCGCTGTGGAATAGACTAGATGGTGCTGGCAACGGTTGTAATGGTTTTCGTGTTCTCGTCACGGACGTGAAAGCTCCTGGACGGTCTTCAGGCGGTGGACTAATGGAAGCGGTAACAGATATGTCGTCATCTTGGGGAGAGCTTGGACGTGAATTTGCTGGACTAGTTGTGCTATGTGCACGCATTGTTATAGGGTTGTCAGACGACAGATCTGCAATTAAAAGACGCTATGAAGTGTCGATGGGTTATTTAATGCCATTTTCTTAAATATTCCTACATTGTAATGTTTCATTAGTTATTACATTTATCTGCAGATTTTTAGACATACATTATTTCAAAGTATACTTGTTTTAATAATATAATATACATAATAAATACAGTACATTTATTTAGTATAATTTTGAAAGACCGTACTCCTAAATATATTTCTTTAAGCAACTTTTTAAAATTGATATACTATATAACAAATATGTTCTTGTATTACACAAAAATTTGAATTTGTAATTATGTCATTCTAATGTGTTCCATTTCTCTATTAAGTATGTTCAGGTCAGCTTATACCTAACATTTTTTTTCTGATAGTCCTTAAACCATGTTTAAAAATTACCTAGTATATTTAAAATTACCTGTTTCATGAGGCGGTGCAGGTACATGGGGTGGTTGTGTATGAGCAGGTGGCAAAACATGTGGCGTGAAATGAGGATGTGCTGGCAATATCGGTGGAGGATAGTGTCGAGCTAACGCGCCCCATTCACTGCCCGGTAGACCTGCCAATTGATGTGCTATTCCTATACAGTAAAAAGCATTAATAAATATTAGGCTACCTATTACTTAGATATGAATTGCAAAAAGCCAAAAACTAATTGGTCTAGAAGATTCCTAGGTCAAGCCCGCTGTACAAATTTTCTATACTTAATAGATTTTAGCATGGAACCACAATCGCATCTGATCTTAAATAATGAAGTAGTCTAAGATGGTAAATACAATAAACTTAGACACAAAGTGGTTTTCAATTGCAGCTACCGAAATACCCAAATACCCGCAGTTGCTTAGAGATAGATTTCCAACTTGAGGAAAGTAGTTATCCAGGCAGGCTTATAGAAAACCCCACACCATGCTGTGGTTTCATCGCGATATTTTCGTTTACCTAAAGCATATAATATAAGTCGGAGACTCATATAGGGGGTAAACGAACAGTCGGGTCACCTGATGGTAAGTGATCACCGCCTTCCTTAGACGCTAGCAACACCAGGGGAGTCGCAAGTGCGTTGCCGACCTGTGTTTGGGGGAGGAGGGAGTGGGAAGCGGAGTAGGGGAGGGGAGAGGGTTATTCGGCGCTCTCAGTAACCGAGCGAACCGCAACAGTGCAAGCACTGTTACTTCACGTCAGTTTTCTGTGAGAGGGTGGTACTACCCCGGACGAGCCGACCCATTCATGCTGAAACCAATAATAACTTCAGCGAGGCTCAACCAAAGGTTCGAACCTACGTCGATTGTTACGGTGTCCGAATACGCTAATCATTGAGCCATCATCGTATAATACTGGGCGAACACTTTCATATAAGTTGAAAAGAGCACTTATGCAAGCTGGAGCTGGCTGGATACGATGGTATGGATTTGGTAATACATAATACCTCATAATGGACTTTGATTACTAGGTGGTAGAGCCACGCTGAATTTATAACTTGTTTCAGCATGAATGGGTCGGCTCGCCCGGGGTAGTACCACCCTCTCACAGAAAACCAACGTGAAGTAACAGTGCTGGCATTGTTGCGTTTCGTGCCGAAGCCGAAGTCTCGCCCTCTCACTCCTTCTCCAGTCCCCTGCCCAATATACAGGTTGGCAACGCACTTACGACTCCCCTGGTATTATTAGTATCTATGGACGGTGGTGATCACTTAACATCAGGAGACTCACGTGTCCGTTTGCCTCCTATGATATAATATATGTATATATATAGGTCTAAGTATATACTAATATAGACCGGCAATACTATTACTGTACAAGAAAAATAATAACCAAATAACCTACAAACCAGCTTAAACTCTAACAAAAGGTAACAATTCAAAATTCAATCAACACGACAATAGCGTTAAGAGTTATCGCGTGAAACGCTCCACTAACGCTAACGCGATACTTAACGCAGTCATCAGAATATATAAATAATGAGAGAATTCCGCCCACTCTCCACCCCACAAAGCTTGTTACAATTCGCTTCTTATCTCAGCAGTGGCACGCCTCGATTGTTACCTTCAAACACTTACACTGACATTCATTTCTACACCTTGGAATCAAAAGTACAAGTGGATATAACATTTGTAATTTATAATGATACATTTTATTTATCAATTGGATAGTTATTTTTCAGATATAAAACTTTCACGCAGTTCACTTCATTGTTCCAAAAGCATCCTAACTAATATTATAAATGAGAATGCTGAGAGTGCTGTTTCTACGAGATAGGTAAAATCTACAAAACCACGAGTATATCGGATCGTGTCGTACTGGCTGAATAGATTTTATTATCCAAGGTAGATTCTGAAATGATGAATACAATGTCCAACGTTTTTTTCGTATTTAGGGACTAAGGTCCACAAAGAACATGTCAGTCCCATCGTATCCTAACCTTAGCATATTCACAAATATTTTTTAGTGTTCATCGCAAAGTTTTCCAACACTTTTAATATTTGTATCGTTTTATTGTATTTTGTTAATTATAGTAAATTTGATATTATAAGCCACGGGCGCAATTGACAATATTCAAAGAAACACATAATAAAATCACTTTTTATCACTGCTTTTCTCTTACTGGGGAAAGTTGAGTCGGCTTGTAAACCATACGGCTACTGGGTAGACTACATTGTCATAGGAGTCACTGTCACTGGTTTATTACCATGTGTTTGGTGGTGTTGACTTAATCGAATTTATCACCCCGCTTGGTTGGGAGATATGATCCATGATATCGGAGCACGATATGGCAAAGAATGGTGCAATATCGGGTTAGTAATATGTAGGTTTTTTGACAACGAGATAATTAGGCACAAGAGTCGTGTCTTTCCAGCTAATGCCACATTAAATGTAACAATCTAAAAAATAGTTAAACAGTGACACAATGTTTGTAAAGGAGTTTCTTTAAAATCATAAAACTGATAATTTTTAGTATTAAGTATAACTAATAAGATTAAATATAATATTAAAAAATGCATCAATAAAAAAAGTAACAAGCTATTGATTAGTGTGTTTCAAATAATAATACGTTTTAGGTCTCCTCAATAACAATAACTAAAAGGATTTTTTTAATTTTTTCAATTTGAATACTTTTCAAAATTAAAACCACATATATTTTGCTACCCGAATTGTACCTAAAAATACTAATATATCGTTAATACGGTTATAGCCATCAAGTGAAATAATAGAGGAACTATGCTAGTGTAATAATATCTCGTACGTTTCCACGTAAGAAACCTGCTGTAGAATATGTTAATCCCACAGTGAGATATTTACAGATATATATTCATAAGTTGTAATTATTATTTATATAGGGTTATCACTTTTATGGCAACAAATAGGAAATGTATTTTGGCGTCATAATTTTCAGTTGACATTTTTAAGCGCATAAATTAACAAAGTTTGCCGACGCGGCGCGGAGTCGCGACCCCGTACATTCGGCTTAACCCTTTAGCACCCACCTTGGATAATTTCCACCCAGTAGCAAGCAACCCAACCCTTTCAGCAATAGAATAAATTACGGACCGTTTTATGTCCCAGATACCGTTTGTACCGAAAATGTAAAACACATTATTTTGAATCCGACCGCTTAGCGTTTATAGGTGTAGTGCTTTATGAGTTCGTTGCAATTACATAAGAGCTGCTTTTTAGGATTAACCCGGATTTAATCTTGCCGTTGCGCGACTCGAGGTTTTTACGATAATGATTTGAGATATCGGATCGTGTCGTACTGGCTGGATAGATTTTATTATCCAAGGTAGATTCTAAATTGATAAATACAATGTCCAACGTTTTTTATCTTTATCGCATTTAGGGACTAAGGTCCACAAAGAACATGTCAGTCCCATCGTATAGGATATCGTATACCTCCGCATATTCACAAATATTTATCACATATTAATTAATCAGAAAGTTTTCCAATACTTTTAATATTTATATCGTTTTATTGTATTTTGTTAATTATAGTAAATTTGATATTATAAGCCACGGGCGCAATTGACAATATTCAAAGAAACACATAATAAAATCACTTTTTATCACTGCTTTTCTCTTACTGGGGAAAGTTGAGTCAAGTATCTTTAATCAATTCATCTTTTTTTCTTTTTCTTTATCTTTAATCAATTTAAATAATCACCGTTACTCTTAATATAGTTATTATCCCTATACTTTTTACCACCCGATTGTAGATACTAAACTAAAAATTAAAACACTAAATTAAAATGTCAATTGATTTTAATACAATAATAATTTTTATTTACATATTCAAAATGTATTTTTCATAATGGCATACAAAATCCATTTGTTGTTAAAATGACAAATAAATAATGACAAATTTATATAAACATCTATGTTTTTACACATTCAAGTTTTCTTTTGACAAATGGTATATCTAATATGTCTTTTGTTATAACAGAACTATATATATACTAACTTGTATATATTCAAGGAAATCAAATATAACTCTTCTTTATTGCACTTACTACAATATCTGTAGCATAAGCTCGTATAGATATAAAAATTTGTTACAAGAGAGAAAATATCTCTACCAACATCTTAACAAACAAACAAATACAGTACAACCACAATAAGTCGTGCCTCGACTAGTCGAAAACCTCTTCAACTCGAAAGAAACCCTTGTTCCCCCCTCAAATTCAAATGCCCACATTACTGAAAATATGAATCCTTCGACAAGTCAAAATAACCAATATTTTCCTTCAATGTATTTTAGTACCAATTTTCCATATATAACTTAAAATAATATATTTGGTCTCTGTAGGTAGAACCAAATGCACATTTGATTATATATTCCAATAGTTGTTAATTTTAAATTAAATAACCTCTGCAGCTAGAAGAAAGACTACTAATTTTAAAAATTTTGCCGACAATTTACGTGTATGCTCAAGTATATTTTACTTAAAACATTATTCCTGTAACAACCACTTTTTTCCATTTCATCTCTGTAACTAAAAATTGGGTAGGAGAGAATCCAAACCTCTGTAAGTCGAACGTGTATCGGTATATAAAAGAATCTTTTGTAGGTGGTAGAGCCACGCTGAAGGTATTACTGGTTTCAGTACGAATGGGTCGGCTCGCCCGGGGTAGTACCACCCACCCACAGAAACACCGACGTGAAGTAACAGTGCTTGTATTGTTGCGTTTCGTTCGGTCAGTGAGAGCGCCGGATAACCACTCCCCCCCCCCACACAGGCTGGCAACAGACTTGTGACTCATCTGGTGTTGCAAGTGTCTATGGACGGTGGTGATCATTTAACATCAGGTGACCAATCTGTTCGTTTGCCTTCTATGACATAAAATCTGAATGATATTTATAACTCGAATATTTACAGCCTTCCTTGTATTTCGATTATACATCTATAATTAATTAAAAGAGATTAATATTATTACTTCCTTTGACTGACGTCAAATCAATACACCAAAATATCTCAGATGTTATAGTTATTATAAAAAAAAATTATATAACTACTAAGATTTGAATTAGAACAATAGCTAAATATATAACAGAAAAATAAATTACCTGCAATTAAGCATTATTTCTTTCTTCCGTTATTTAACAAGCCTAGACTAAAAATGATATTTTTTTTAATGAAATAACATAATTGTATATGTTAAAAAATGTAAACATTTTAATAAATACTTCATAATACACAAAACATACACAATAAAAATTGTGAGACCCTTGAACTCATTTTTATTGTGCAATTTCCTAAGAACTTCCTTTTACCCATGACATGAAAAATGGAAAGGCATTGTTTCATTTTGTATTCTCTGTTGAAAGATTCAAAAGAAAGGGCAGCTCCAGACGATTTGCGATTTGCATTCGTTAAAAACGTTGGAATTCTTTGTACTGTGTTCACAATGTGTAATCGCTGTATAGCAAGACAGAGAGGGTTGCGTCTTAGCTTGTATTTATTCAAAACAAATAATAATGAACAATCAAAACATCAGTATACACTATTTTGTATATTACTATGTATTGTTTATACATTATTAAAGTGTATAGAAATTGTACTATTGTTTATATGATAGAAAATATACCATGCGTTATAACACATAGATTAATATATATCTAGGATTTGATTAACTATAATGTACATTGTGTTGGGTTAATCCTTGGGTTAGTCGTGTCAGGCTGTCAAAATATTTGCGTTGCAGTATTTCCTGATCTGCAGGTTTATACTGAGATTGGAACCTATTCGTCCCTACGGAACACTTAATTATTATGACGCTGAAGTAAATTCGTTCTTATCTGCTGTGTTTATGGAAAATAGAAGTTTTTCCTTTATTATATGTTGGTAGAAACTACAAAATAACTGATTAATTTATTCTACAAAACATGTTGGACTTATGTATTCATTAATCATAGACACAGCATTAACTATGGGTTAAATAACAATTAATTTTATTAACTCTATTCTTAAGATATAAATAAACCTAATGAATCTAGTAAGATTCCTAGTAGGAACAGTAAATACATATATGATATAAAATGCCATAATTATATTGACAAAATTGTTACGTTATAAACAAGTATCAAGATTGTTATTTCGCTGTAATAGTGGATTGGCCGCATCAGAAGACGTGCCAGTCCGCTACATTGCCCCGAACGAAGGGGTTTTTTCTTCGACTTTGAAAAATCGCACCGCGCCGCGAGAGGGTTGAACCCAAACATTTTAATGCCATTTGCTAGATTGCGTCTTGCATTTTTCCTGCCTCCGATACAGCGCTAATCCGCGAAGACGCTCGGGATTACCGGGATAAAAGTATTTACGTTTTTAGTGTGATTTCGATGTCCCGGGATTAGGGCGGAATTTTTTAACGACGCTTCTAAGACCCTCCGCGGTGATTAGAGAAAGGGTTTGACAAAGCACTTTTGAGTAATTATTTTACATTTCCTCGATCATCACTCGTTGAGATGTGCTCGGGTGATTTTGTTTTCTTTTGTTTTGTGACCCTTTTTCGTTCAACAGTACTTTTGCCACTTCTACGAACGTTGCTTTAAATATGTGTTTGCTTACGATTGCCCTCTAAACCTCCTCGATTGCCCCTTTAATCCTAAAAGTTTGGTAAATGTCATATATTTAATTTCTTTGCAATTTTTGTACTTGCACTACACTGAGAATGAGTAAACTAGGTTTATGATGTTTACCATATCAAATCATAGCGTCATTTAATGTTAGGTGAGGTTATAGTTAAACGCTACATGGAATAAGGTTTTAGTAAAGCGGGCTCGCGAAAAATCCTTTCATTTTTACTCTACACGTTCTGTTGATAGATCATCGTTCATTATCGCCGCAATATCGAAACGGATTCCTGAGAACATAAAAGTAGTCTTCTAGCTACTTTTCTTTAAGTTTAGTTTCTTAAGGCACGAGTAAAAATAATTTACAGGGAAACGAGACAGAATTGGATGGACTCTTAGGTACAAAACGTTCATTGTTATACCTGGTTTTATTATACATACTATTGAAGAATCACCAAACGTCATAAAACAAATGTGATTAATTTAATTAAACTGAAAATATATTATTTCTATTGTAGGTAAATAATATCCGCACACTATGGCAAGCTAACGTCTTACAGGGTGACGTCACGACATATTCGCAAGAAGTTTGAAAGGCCAACTTTTAATTAAATTATTTGAACATAGTTTGACTTTTTGGTTTTGCGATCTTTATATGAGGTTTAAATCTAATAATACACAAATAATACAACTTGTATAAATTTTCTATTTCCCTTTTTTCTATAGTCTTTTTTTCAAACGGACTACGCTACGTACGCTACTGCCTAGCAAGGCCTTAACAGCTTCACTGGACTACAAATTTTATATAGTAACGCGGTAAAATTTGATCACTATCAAACTCTCGAGTTCAACCGCTATGATAATCGTGCTTAAAGGTGCTTGTTTAACTATATAGAATTTACTGTATCATCACAACCTTATCTGATGTTAAATAAATGTTTTTAAATGATAGTGTATGCGGAGTAAGATGGTAAATACGCAAAATTTAGAGAAGAAATGGTAATTGAGTGGTGCCACCACACACCTAAAGGTGCTTGGTTATAATTTACGATTTAAGGATTGGAGATAGCCAGACAATCTTTATAAAGCCTTACCGAGACATATTACATTTGATCTTTCTGGCTAATCAGAAGGGAACACAATTTCAAGAAGGGACCACAATTTCATCACGTTGTTTCCCTCAACCACTTAAGCTTGCAAATAGATTTGAAATCACGTTGATTTACGTGGAATTTACTGTAACAATAGGTATCCATCATAAGTATTTAATACTTTGTTCGGTTCCAGATCTGATGAAATTGTTACGTCTAACATTTAACTTGTAGTACTTTCCTGTCCCACTACAAAATGTGTTGCATAAGGTCTTATTCGTAAATCGTCCTCAGTATTGCAGTGAACCGAAATGGTTTCACCATGTGTAATTCTTATTCCTAGCCTTACCGAGACATATTACATTTGATCTTTCTGGCTAATCAGAAGGGAACACAATTTCATCACGTTGTTTCCCTCACAACCACTTAGCTTGCAAACAGATTTGAAATCACGTTGATTTACATGGAATTTACTGTAACAATAGGTATCCATCATAAGTATTTAATACTTTATTCGGTTTTCTTTTTAATGTGCTAAGTGGCAAACGAACAGGTTGGTCACTTGCTGTTAAGTGATCACCACCGTCCATGGACACTAACAACACCAGAGGAGTCGCAAGTGCGTTGCCACCCTTTGGGGGAAGGGATTAGGGGCGGGAAAGGGAGAGGAGAAGAGGGGAGGGGAGGTGGGCCTCCGGCGCTCTCACTGACCGAACGAAACGCAACAATACAAGCACTGTTACTTTTCTATGAGAGGTTTTCTATGAAAGGGTGGTACTACCCCGGGCGAGCAGACCCATTCATGCTGAAACCAGTAATAGTTTCAGCGTAGCTCTACCACCATTAAGTTCCAGCACTACTTCCAGATCTGATGAAATACTTACTATGTTGTTACGACTAACATTTAACTTGCAGTACTTTCCTGTCCCAATAGAAAATGTCTTATTCGTAAATCGTCCTCAGTATTGAAGTGAACCAAAAAGGTTTCACCATGTGTAGTTCTTATTCCTTAATAAGTCACTATAAACATTGAATACTCCTTACTCGTAACATCGTCTTTCTCATATCTACTGGTAATTAAGTCATCAATAGGTCACCACTTCGGTGACTTAAGGTAAAGGTATTATCGTATACCATTGAGAAGTTATGAGCAAAATAATTAGTAAAAATGTCCATGCAAATTCATAATCGTTCATTATCGTTGCTTTCTGTTCTTAGAATAGATACATTATATTCCGTTTTAGCTAGTTTAAGATAGGTACTATGTGTGTAGAAAATTAACGCCCATGACATCGCAGCTTAGCAAGATAGATGCCCTTCGTACATCATAAGGTTAATAAAAGGGCTCGCGAACTAACGACCGCGCTTTGTCAACGCGACTTAACCCGCCCGCCGCCATCTTGCGCCATGTCGGGTTTCAATCTGCTTAGCGCTTAATGAATTCGCGTCTATTGATTTTGTTTAACCCCTTTTTGTTTTACTTAATTAACCTTTCGGTGTAGAAAAGTAGCTGTGACAAGGGAACTGAAGGTTACTCTGAGTTTTACTTGTTTGTAAATTCATGATTGTATACGAAATAAATGTTTGTCTGTATCTATAAATATTATAAATAAAAGTCACTCTTCTTGTCTGTCTGTGTGTTCCTTTAGTTTTTCTAAACTACGCAAAGGATTTGTATCCGGTATAAAATTTTCACAGTTTAGAGAATTTCTTCCGAAAAGTATATGTCGTAATAAGGAATTTGAAAGTGGTTATATTAGAAAAGTAATATATATATATAGGTATATCAAAAATAAAGTAGTATGGTATTATACATATATAAATTGCCTGCAATCAAATTCCCCAATAGCATATATCTATCTATCTCGTACGGATAACTCAGCAATTATTTTTCTCTTCTACGAATTATTAAAATAGAACTGGTTATTTATCACGCTATTTAGATAAATATGGCATTAATCCTTAGGTATTTAATTACGTTATGTAATTACGTTACAACGTCATGTAGATCAAAATTAACATTTACTACAAAATCTTTTCAATGAATATTTTATAACATTGTGTTTAGAATTTCCTGCTGCAACGAGCCGTGGATCGCTAGTAAAATTATTCAATTACTATTTCTTTGTAAATACAAATAATGAATTAAAGTTGCATGTCAAATGGTTTATTTTAGTAATAACATATTTTAATTCCTTTTTCATATCAGTAAAGTGTAAGTAAATCTATCTATCTATATTACTATAATAAAACTGTAACAAAGTAAAATTAGTATATTAAATATTTTTTGAAAATTATAATCGGGGTAGACTTTGTTATCGATAAATAATCATTTTACAATTTTTGAAAGTACACCAATTTTGACGAAACTTAACACAGTGATAACTAATATTACAAGGTTACATTTAGGATACTTTTTGTCCCGTAAAACGCAACGGATTCTTCAGAATAACGGATGAAAGTCAACAATTTGTAGTTAGTGAAATTCTTGACGGATTTTGGTAAATTTTCTTTATGCTATATATAGCAGACGGATTAGCTTAAATTTTAAGCTATATTGGGACGAAGTTCCTTATTGCACGTTACACGCTTAGAGCGGATGGGAGCTAGACCGAAAAAAGTGTAACAAGACTTTTTGCGACACCTTAGTACAAGAGCCAGCAACGTTGGAAGACCAACCATTTTAAAAAAGCTGGTTCTTTAATATATCGTTCTTTATGCTCTTCCAAACAAGATTCAGGATACCTGGTTGCCGGTTAACGTTGTGTTTATTAATAGGCATCATACCTTTACAGGTAAAAGTATTGATTATTAAATATTTTAAGGAAACTAAAACTAAACTTTAACTAAAACTTTCTTTTTAATCGTTATTAAAAACATGAATTTATCACTGCCAGACAATTTTGTTATTGACAATAATGTGCCCGATGATATTCTTTATAAATAAAAAATAACTTATTTCAAGCCATTTTATTTTTTCCATTACAAAGAACATATTTCGTTCTATTAACCATTATTTATATTAAGATTTCACTGTAAACAATGAAAAACAACGATAAACGTAAACATATAACTTGGGACTGACGCCATCTTGAATACATGCGTGTATGACAGGCGCTGCAACAGTTATCGCTTTCTTTATCATACAGCCATCTTAACATGGTTCGAACATACTCTTTTTAATTACAAAAAATAGCATCGCCCGATTATTGTTAATAACAAAAATCTATGGCAATAATAATATCATGCTTTAGTAGCGTTTCAAAGTTAGTGAAAAACAAAACATTCTAAATATTTTTGTCTGCAAAGGTACGATATGCACTAGTAAACGTAACGTTTACCAGCAACCAAGTAGCCCGCACGTAGTTCGGAAGAACATATAGTTATATAAAAAACTGACTAATTAATATTCGCTCTCGAAACCGTTGCTACCTCTTAGACGAATAGTTACACGCAAGTGACAGTTAACCTGTCGCGCGATGCTCATATCTTTTCATTTTTCTAAAAGTTTTAATACACGTTGAAAATAGTTATGGTAAAGTAAGTGGTAGAGACGATTATTAAATTTTATTTTTACGTATTGTGCATGTGCAGAGTCTTTGTGCAGTAGGTTAGGTGTTGGAACACAGAATAAGAGAGAGAAAATGTATATAATATATACATACATAACATTTTCATTTCAATAGCAAACCAACTCAAGGATTACTTATTGATGTATTAACTTTTACATTTTACATTTTTTTTACATTCCCGCTAATAGTAGGTTAGTTTTTATCTTAATTGAACCCAGTAGATGATGCTACAAACAGGTTCCAGGCTTATTTTAAAAGATTTCTCACAGACCATCTGGGTATATGTTTGAGTGAGTCCCTGGATAGTTTGGATTCACATTTCGAAACCGTAGGTGTGGCTGCAATCAAGTTTTGGGATTGTTAAAATTTTTCGCGTTTTAAAATACAATTAAAACCGGTGATAACCGATTTGGTGCTGACGAAGGTGCACGGATCAGTTAGTACAATATAAATAAATAGAAGTTAGACCTCAAAGATAAAATAATACTTTTTTCTTACTAATTGTGACTACGCGACGGCGCCGCGGCGCCACACGCGTTTCTTATTATTTGTTATTGTATTTAATGTGATGACAGAAGCCAATCCATCTACACCAAACTTCCAATGAATTAGCTGCATAGTTTGATGTTCCCAACCGACAATATTGAACCCATTAACCCCCAGCGGATGCCTCATGGTTTTCTTATCTATAGAAAACCACGTGCATAAAATTTTACCTTATCTTCTTAAATAGATACAGAAATAAAGGGGTTTTGAAGCTAATTGTATTTTTTTTTATAGTAGCACGGCAAAATGACTGCACTATGCCTGATGGTAAGCATAGTACAAATCAAAAACAATGGCGACCACCGAGTGAAATACTATCCATCGCTGGTCGCCTCTGTCATGCAAGCCTGCAAAAAGCTGGATATGCACAGGCTGATCCCGTAACGCGACCCGCATAAGCGAATCACTATGACGGGCTTTTTCGCCATATACATATACATGGTGGTGGTGGTTGTATGCAAGTGCATTCTTTTCGATAATCGCAGGTGAACAATGCCAACTCCGGTCCAACGCAACGACAATGCCCTAAAGCCAAGCTTACCCATAGAAAGTTGATGGTAACTATTTGTTATAATTCACTACAATTTTCTAAGATCCGGTCAGATAATAACAGTAGAGGGTTACTTAACAGAACGCAGAACAATAATGGCAAAACTTGCAGCAAAACAGCTCCGAATCATCAATCGATCTTCACCATTAAAAAAACAATTTTAACACTAAAAGACTTGTAGTTAGAAACCATTCGTCATACTTCAGACTCACCGGAACTTGCCGCAACAAACTACCATTTCACACGCAATGTAGCCAATCTTTGCGCGAAAAGCAGTACAAAATGCCTTAACTCTGTTTATAGAATCAAGGTCCTCAGAGTTATATCAAAAATATTAAAATGATCTTCTAATCAGATGGATGGAATGTATAAATACTGAGTTCGAAGATAAGTAAGTTGATGATAAATAATATTTTAACTTATTAAAGAATTATATTCATTTTTCAGTACGAAACGGTGATTACATATCTTAACCTATAATATTCATATGATATATTTATAATATTCATTACGATTAACTACAGATGTAATAAAAAATTATAACTTTTTAATTACCAAACTAAGTGAACAAAAAAATTAGTGCAGGAACACAAATAGTACTGCCAATTGTAATAAAAATTTGATCCCGTTGAAATCATCATACAAACGTATTTTACGCGTTGCTCAAAATAAATCAAAAATACTTTATCCAATCTTGGCCTTGAGAATGCATTTATTTATGAACGTCAAACCACCACCAACAAACCACCGGTTCGGAATACAACCCAATCATCGAGAAGAACCGGCAAGAAACTCGGTCTGGTTTATCTTTTCATGATATATATTTTTTCAAAACATAGATAATTACACTCGTTTTTAGTGGATACACGGAGAGTGGCGTCATTTGCGTTTCAAAGATGCGTTAAATCGTGAATCACATCACACATCCTCTATGAGGTGTACCTACATTTAAAATTTACAAATGCGTAATTATGCACCCGCATTGTCGCGCGGGCGGTGGAAGGGTTATGCCTTTTCCCCCTTTCTTCCACCCTCGCCACGATCCCGGGCTTCCGGGCCTAATGCTATATTTAATTTTCTCTAAGGCTCCCTCATTAATAATGCGAAGGCTGCGACTTTAAGTGGCGCTCACACGGCAGCGAGGAGCTTACGGATCTACTATAGATAATTACGAGTGAATACGGTATATTTATCACGGATGTGAAATCACTTTAGTGACCTAAGTTTCATGATATATTAATTATATATTTTGGGTGCGTTTCTATGAAAGTAATGTAAGCAATTTATATATATATATTACAATCTTACTTGGCGTATATATAATAGCTTAACAAGACAAACAATGCCCTGGCGAATGAAAAAAAAACTACTAATGATTTGAATATAAGAATGATTATAAGAACTGAAATAAGTGAACGGTGAATATTATTGTAAAAAACTTGATCCAATAAGAACGTCAGTAAAACTCAACTTCAACTCAACTCAACATATGATTTATATTATTAAAAATCGCGACTAGTATGAGCATAGTTCAGAAAATGGAAAAATATAGTAAATGAAACTTTACCACATCCAAAATTTTACAATCACATATAAAGTTTCGCTTCTATAAGAGCATCGCGGGCGTGAGTGTGGATAATTTATCATGATTTCGCAAGGGTTATTGGTACTCGCCGACGAGAGGGCAGCACAGAGCCACCGCTCGTCAGAGAAGCCGCGAAGCGTGGAATTTACATATTGAAGTGTTCACTAAATTGTTTCTAAAGCGAGAACAAAGCGTACCTCGAGCGCTCCGAGTACCGAAAGAAGCGTAGTTGTTAAAGTAATCTTGTTATGTGCGTGCTCTTCGCTTAATGAGAATGTCAGGTAATGGCTTTAAATGCTTCTGTAGATGAGAATAGGGTAACTGTGAAATGGTATGTATAAGGTGTTAATAAATAATTAAGTATATAGATAACTATACCTTATAAGGATATTCGGTTGGTGGATGAGTGCAAATACACATTACACATTTTGAAATATAAATACAGATCAAAGTATAAATTTGACTCTTCAGTAATTTTTCTAATGTCCTATTTGGCACACGAACAGGTGGGTCACCTGATGTTAAGTGATCACCTCCGTCCGTGGACACTAACAACACCAGAGGAGTCGCAAATGCGTTGCCACCCTTTGGGGTAAGGGTTAGTGGAAGGAGAGGGAGCGGAGAGAGGAAAGGGAGGGGAGGTGGGCCTCTGGCACTCTCACTGACCGAACGAAACGCAACAATGCAAGCACTGTTACTTCACGTCGGTTTTCTATGAGAGAGTGGTACTACCCCGGGCGAGCCGACCCATTCGTGCTGAAACCAATAATATTTTCAGCGTGGCTTTACCACCATTTAAATACCAGTAGAGCGATAATAATATACTTATTAACTGTATGTGCATGAAATTGAAAAGTTTCAGAGGAATTACGTTTGCAAAGAAATTGTTAAGCAATTGATGAGGTGCGTTCATGCGTTACTAAGTTTTGTAAAAAAAAATCTATACGTCCTATTGGATGAAACAAAAAGTTCAATAGTAATGCTAACTAATATTATAAGTATGAAAGTGAGTTTGTTTATTTGTAGCTTGTCACAAAAATTTAACTATCAACAAGGACAAAATTACAAACAAAAGGAAAATAGTAACAAACCTCGATCAATCATTTATTTATATACATACATATATTCTTGATAATGTAATGTATGTCCGTTAGAAACTTGAAAAACTGAATTTCGTAAAAAACCGACATGATCTATGATTCTAAATACTAGGAACTGTGACAAACCGGTTGTTCCACCTTTTAGACTTAGTAAAACCAGTAATAGTTTTTTAGGGAATAGTGTTATGTTTTACAACAAAGTCCCAAAGAATATTACCGATTTACCAGATTGTGTAATATTATGTATTATATATATGTAGATTGTGACATATCAAGCGGTTTTTGGTGTCAAAAGGCTATAATAGAGTGAATCAATATGTGAACGATGATGATGTCTGGAATTGACTCATTTTATAATTTAATAGTCAAATAACACCGGTCTGCAATGAAATCCTCCTATGAATTTTTTTGTCATAAATAAGACGATTTAAATGTTATGTATTATATACTACCATAAAAATCACCTTCGGCACTTCTCTTCTTTCTCTTACAACTCGCTAAAACTTATTTTGTACATACACTGTTAGTAACATTAAAACGCAAAAAAAAATTTAAAAAATCCTATTTTTTTTTTAATAAAAAAAATCATATCAAAAAATCTAGACGTGATGGAAAAAATCGGCCCACGGGGACAGGTTCCGAACATTTGAATCGTCATGTTTATGACAAAAAAATTTAAAAGAGGATTTCATTGCAGACCAGTGTAATAGGTATATATATGTATGTTAAAAAGTAGTACTTTTGACGTTCATAAATGCCTTCTTAGGGCCTAAACTTAAAAAGTATTTTTTTATTCTGATTAAATGTTTTCTTTTTGTTCAATGTATTTAACATACTGTCTCATACAAAACTATTAAGTATATATATAGAATGTATAATCAAATAAAGTTGCTAGGCAAGTACTTGCCATTTTGTATCAATTTTTATAGAACCTTGCGGAAAATTTCAAATACTAAGAAAAACATATTTTTGTAATTACCTATTGTACATCAGTTGAATATATCTTATTTTGTACTGAAATAATTTAACTGAAATCCATATTTTTATAAATAAATATGTTAATACAGTGGAGCTGTTGTTAATTTTCCTATAAATGTAACACAAGTTGTGTAGGTATTCGAGCAAGCCGGTCGGAGTCGGTGTGCAAGTGACACAAACCTCGTTACGGCGAGTGTCAAAGGGCCGTAACTCAATTAGAATAGAGTGAATCAATATGTGAACGATGATGATGTCTGGAATTGACTCATTTTATAATTTAATAGTCAAATAACACCGGTCTGCAATGAAATCCTCCTATGAATTTTTTTGTCATAAATAAGACGATTTAAATGTTATGTATTATATACTACCATAAAAATCACCTTCGGCACTTCTCTTCTTTCTCTTACAACTCGCTAAAACTTATTTTGTACATACACTGTTAGTAACATTAAAACGCAAAAAAAAATTTAAAAAATCCTATTTTTTTTTTAATAAAAAAAATCATATCAAAAAATCTAGACGTGATGGAAAAAATCGGCCCACGGGGACAGGTTCCGAACATTTGAATCGTCATGTTTATGACAAAAAAATTTAAAAGAGGATTTCATTGCAGACCAGTGTAATAGGTATATATATGTATGTTAAAAAGTAGTACTTTTGACGTTCATAAATGCCTTCTTAGGGCCTAAACTTAAAAAGTATTTTTTTATTCTGATTAAATGTTTTCTTTTTGTTCAATGTATTTAACATACTGTCTCATACAAAACTAGTTATTTTAAGTATATATATAGAATGTATAATCAAATAAAGTTGCTAGGCAAGTACTTGCCATTTTGTATCAATTTTTATAGAACCTTGCGGAAAATTTCAAATACTAAGAAAAACATATTTTTGTAATTACCTATTGTACATCAGTTGAATATATCTTATTTTGTACTGAAATAATTTAACTGAAATCCATATTTTTATAAATAAATATGTTAATACAGTGGAGCTGTTGTTAATTTTCCTATAAATGTAACACAAGTTGTGTAGGTATTCGAGCAAGCCGGTCGGAGTCGGTGTGCAAGTGACACAAACCTCGTTACGGCGAGTGTCAAAGGGCCGTAACTCAATTAGACACCTCGCCTCGGCTTGTAGGTAGTAGCGAAGCAGTCATCTTGCTAAGGTGCAGGATTTAGTGTTAACTTTGAGTGTGATGAGAGTAAAAGCCTAATGTCGAAATTTAGTGCAACGTTTTTGACGTTAAAATATATTATGTACTTGGCCAGACAGAAAGAAAGAAAAATTATGTAATAAAGTGAAAAAGGCTACCAACAAAGAGGAGATAACTATTACAAAAAATAAAAAATAATTTACGTTTGTAACGTGTAAAAAATTGTTTAGTAAATTATGTAGTCTATGCATTTGTCACATCAATAATCACGCCTTTAAATAATGTGTGGGGGGGGATCCTCTCATGGCCGCACATTTATATCTACGGCAACACCGCGCTCTCCTAGTTTTTTACTAATTTTGCGCTCTATTTATACAATTTAATAAACAAATTAGTAAACGTGTACAAAAAGAAAGAAAAACTAAGAAGAGAAATGGAGGGATTTCTTTTTTAATGTCAGACTAGCGGGCCCAGCGGACGTTGTGACGCCCTGGTAATAAAAATAAACTTTGACATATCATACCAAACTATACTAAACCTTCCCCATGAATCACTTTATCTGCTGTTGGTAATCGCATGAAAGTCCATTCAGTAGTTTTTAAGTTTATCGCGAACAGACAGACAGAGGACTTTGTTTTTTATAATACGTAGTGATGTTATCATGTTTTATTGATTTCTATTACTTTTTTGTGAAATATCGCATAATTTTGAACATGCCCGCGACATGTTTTGATAATCATTTATTTTCTTAGGAAGAAAATATAATTCTGTACACAACGTAAATTAGACCTGCCCTATTGTTAGAGACACGGAAAGAGTACGTTTCACCCAGAAAAAAGTACTATTCCCAAAAGGGCAGGTCTAATTTACGTTGTGTACAGAATTATATTTTCTTCCTAAGAAAATAAATGGATCCGTAGAGTAGTTAATCCGTGAAAGCACAACAAACAAACTGGCATGTATAATATTAGTTGGGTTGTTAAAAATTTATAAAGTTAATAAATCTCTGTCCAGTTGTCATCAATCTAGTGCAAAAAGCTACGTATATATGTAATGTATAACACATTTATATATTATACTTATAGCTACCGAGTATGAAATCCTCTTTGGCAGACTAGCTGAAACTTTTGTAAATATTGTAAATAGAAAGTCGTTCAAACAATTGAACAAACAAATGAAATATCGCGTGTCCGTATAAATACCGTATATGATCATATAAATAAACAGTCTATTTTACGCACTCCGCGTATTATTATTACACTGTCCGTGTCAGTCTAGAGTCTTATGTCTAGAGTAATGAGTCCGAAGCTCCTACATACTAAGAGCGTGTTGAAGGAACCACATCTAGATGGTACAGCAAAGTATATCATACTATATCAAAGTTTCTACCTTGAGTTGAGTTGAAAATTTAAATAGGTCACTTCATTTTTTCGAATAGATATAAGTAGTTGAGAACTAGAATACTTCCTTTAGCTTATCATATTAATATTTTTAAACAAATCAGATGAGATTGTGGTTAAAACAATTCTACAATGTAATTAATAATATACACATTATTCAATAAATCACCAATGGAAGTCTTACCTGACAATTTAAAAGGTAGAGATCCCATCAGCGGATCCGGTGCGAATCTCGGCCCGAAATGGAACGGATGGAAGCCGTGATGTCGCGTCTTGGATCTCGGTTCTCGAGGACCGTCCACTGTCACCTTGATCGCCTTTTGGTAAGTCGCTACTTGAGGCGGTGACGTCGCCAACATTATTGTTAGCGTGAAAGATTTACCTGCAAATAGAAAATTAATTAAATAAAAACTTTTTTAATACTTATTTTTCATTATGATATGATATTGTATTTTATAATAAATACCAGTATAATAAAATATCTATTAATTATAGACGTCGGTAAGAACTTAAATTATTAGCTCATATTCGTGTTGTAAACAAATTGTAGGTATTCATTCCCATATAAATTTATGCAATTATAAACCCAACGTAATTTATACACAAAAAATGTGTCCAATAAATTATTCTAAGAGTGTTTCAGACTCACTTACTTAATTAAAAACGTATAATAAAATAATTGATCATATCGATTCATGATATGTGGAAATATTTATTATTAAATGTACAGTGTAAACTCTCTATAAATATATCTCTATATCTCTCCCGAAAAACTTTGTATAACCTACAAATTAGTTCAATTTGATTGGTTCCCACGGAACCATTTACTTATTCTCCTGCCTCCGTATAACGCAACGTCTTTATAACAAAATAAAAACTTAATCCCTTGAAATGCTTTATAAAGAGTTTACACTGTATTGCCTATTTTACAAACAAACATAGATTTTTTTTTCTCTTCTCTAAACAGTTTCATTTTACTTAGTATTTACAATGGAATTCTGTTTAATTAATTTAACAAAACCAAAGCACGTCGAAACACCATGTGACAAAAAAAAAGTCCGTAGTGTCGCGGAGTGCGACAAATGCCTCGGAATGCGACAAGAATGCGATGCAAACTTTGAACGGCGCGCTGGCGGCTGATTTGCAGATCGTGCGGAGACACCGTGTGCCTTGCAAGTCATATATCTCAGAAAACAGTGTACTCTGTTTTAGATTCACTCTTGTAGTTTATACAGTAATTAATATTGATGCTAATGTATGTGTCGTTTTAACTCGAAGTACCGTTAAATTTTAGAAATATAACAAACAATCAATACCAATCATCATAACAATCAATTGTTATGTGATTTTTAGTATTATTATCAACAACTTAAAATATTTAATCCCTTAAATATAATAAATCAATTATATTTATACAAGGATTTTATAAAAAGGTGAAATAGGAATTTCACCAAGCGAGAGTTATTTAATCAAATTACAAGGTTCCATTCGTCACAATGTTTTTGTTTCTAAAGAACATAATTTTCATATGTATTCGGCAAAAAAAGTATTTAACCGTTTAGTACAGGCCTCTAAAGTATATAAACAGTAAACTTTGTTGCTAATGTAGACATATATTTAATAATTTCGAAAACACTGCCGTGCATCGAGTTATTTTGTACCATGGTATTTATGAAATTCTCCAGAAGTGACCGCCTACCTGTTCCTTGCAGGTGTCAAAAGAGGGATCCAAATTGATAATTAATTGTCACGCAAAACTTCTCGACAAAATTAAATCCCCTTTTGAGGCGTCGGACGCGAGTGACAACGGTCCCGGTTGACAATTTAATATCTGTTGGATAGAAACGTCTCAGCTCAAAACGAGGGTTCGAGCTATGAGACGAATATTTTGTTATATTTGTTCGACCGTTATATCCTTGTATTTCTCGGTATATACATTAGCAAAGTTTTTAAAATACTTCTTACACATTAAAATAAAACAAAAGCGATTCTGTTCAAACTGGCCAGTTTGTCATTTTTTTTTTATTGCTTTTATACTGGATTTGTGGTTTTAATTTATCTATTTCGTAAGCACAAAGAGTATTCAGTTTTAATATATTCATTGTCAAATTTCTAAATTAAAAAGTCGGCCTGTAAATTTTCATAGTCGGTACATTTTTGAATGCAGAAATCGAAATAAATTCACAAGAAAAGTGTAATTTGATCGACTACATTTTTTTTAAAATTCAGTATTATGTAAGTTAATAAAAATTGTAATTATTACATTTATTAACACATATATCAGGTACATCACACGTTATAGAAAAAAATAATAAAATAAGTATCAAACTAAGTTATGCGAATGTATGTAAATATTTATCAGAGTCACATAAAATGCAACAAAAGATTCATTCCAACTGAATAGTTTTGCAAGAAATATAGTAAAGACGATGATTCAGTTAGTCTATAGACGTGACACTTGTAAATTTTCCTCCGAGTGTGACAGAGGGTACACACAGAAGAGTCACAAACAACAAACTCGAGAACTTAAAATGTTCAGTTTACTAATTTTGTATTAGCTTACGACAAAGTCAATTTTGGAACCTTAAAAGCAAAAAGCTACGTATATATGTAATGTATAACACATTTATATATTATACTTATAGCTACCGAGTATGAAATCCTCTTTGGCAGACTAGCTGAAACTTTTGTAAATATTGTAAATAGAAAGTCGTTCAAACAATTGAACAAACAAATGAAATATCGCGTGTCCGTATAAATACCGTATATGATCATATAAATAAACAGTCTATTTTACGCACTCCGCGTATTATTATTACACTGTCCGTGTCAGTCTAGAGTCTTATGTCTAGAGTAATGAGTCCGAAGCTCCTACATACTAAGAGCGTGTTGAAGGAACCACATCTAGATGGTACAGCAAAGTATATCATACTATATCAAAGTTTCTACCTTGAGTTGAGTTGAAAATTTAAATAGGTCACTTCATTTTTTCGAATAGATATAAGTAGTTGAGAACTAGAATACTTCCTTTAGCTTATCATATTAATATTTTTAAACAAATCAGATGAGATTGTGGTTAAAACAATTCTACAATGTAATTAATAATATACACATTATTCAATAAATCACCAATGGAAGTCTTACCTGACAATTTAAAAGGTAGAGATCCCATCAGCGGATCCGGTGCGAATCTCGGCCCGAAATGGAACGGATGGAAGCCGTGATGTCGCGTCTTGGATCTCGGTTCTCGAGGACCGTCCACTGTCACCTTGATCGCCTTTTGGTAAGTCGCTACTTGAGGCGGTGACGTCGCCAAC
Organism: Antheraea pernyi; assembly: GCA_015888305.1. Classification (NCBI taxonomy): domain Eukaryota; kingdom Metazoa; phylum Arthropoda; class Insecta; order Lepidoptera; family Saturniidae; genus Antheraea; species Antheraea pernyi. The sequence continues at coordinate 220,467 of MU159079.1, read as the reverse complement.
ATTATTGTTAGCGTGAAAGATTTACCTGCAAATAGAAAATTAATTAAATAAAAACTTTTTTAATACTTATTTTTCATTATGATATGATATTGTATTTTATAATAAATACCAGTATAATAAAATATCTATTAATTATAGACGTCGGTAAGAACTTAAATTATTAGCTCATATTCGTGTTGTAAACAAATTGTAGGTATTCATTCCCATATAAATTTATGCAATTATAAACCCAACGTAATTTATACACAAAAAATGTGTCCAATAAATTATTCTAAGAGTGTTTCAGACTCACTTACTTAATTAAAAACGTATAATAAAATAATTGATCATATCGATTCATGATATGTGGAAATATTTATTATTAAATGTACAGTGTAAACTCTCTATAAATATATCTCTATATCTCTCCCGAAAAACTTTGTATAACCTACAAATTAGTTCAATTTGATTGGTTCCCACGGAACCATTTACTTATTCTCCTGCCTCCGTATAACGCAACGTCTTTATAACAAAATAAAAACTTAATCCCTTGAAATGCTTTATAAAGAGTTTACACTGTATTGCCTATTTTACAAACAAACATAGATTTTTTTTTCTCTTCTCTAAACAGTTTCATTTTACTTAGTATTTACAATGGAATTCTGTTTAATTAATTTAACAAAACCAAAGCACGTCGAAACACCATGTGACAAAAAAAAAGTCCGTAGTGTCGCGGAGTGCGACAAATGCCTCGGAATGCGACAAGAATGCGATGCAAACTTTGAACGGCGCGCTGGCGGCTGATTTGCAGATCATGCGGAGACACCGTGTGCCGTGCAACACATATATCTCACAAAACAGTGTACTCTGTTTTAGATTCACTCTTGTAGTTTATACAGTAATTAATATTGATGCTAATGTATGTGTCGTTTTAACTCGAAGTACCGTTAAATTTTAGAAATATAACAAACAATCAATACCAATCATCATAACAATCAATTGTTATGTGATTTTTAGTATTATTATCAACAACTTAAAATATTTAATGATATTAAATTCGCAATACTAAAGACCAGGCTCATGAAACTTTATACAACATATTGCAAATAAAAAAAATAAAAATAAATAATTAATAAAAAGTAACCATATTGTGACCATAATGAAATAAATTCTTAAAACTCTGAGGCTATTACCGGTTTTAGCATAAATGGGTCTGTTCGCGAAGCCAGGGTAGTACCACCCTTTCACAGAAAAGCGACGTGAAGTAACAGTGCTTGCATTGTTGCGTTTCGTTCGGTCAGTGAGAGCGCCGGATACCCACCTCCTCTCCCCTTCCCCATTCTCCCCCTCCCCATCCCCCACTTTCACACTCCCCTCTCCCCGAAACACAGGTTGGCAACACACTTGCGACTCCCCTGGTGTTGCAAGTGTCTATGGACGGTGGTGATCACTTAACATCAGGTGACCCACCTTTTCGTTTGCCTCCTGTGATATAAAAAAAGTATTTTATGATTTTTAAGGTTATAATTAACTTATAGTATATTAGATTAGAATATGTCAGAGGAAGTTTGAAAATAGCACCAGCGACAGAGAAGTTGAGGAGGAGGTTAGCATAGTACACGCATGTCATGAGGAGAGATGAAGACTATGTAACTAGAAAAGTTTTGACATGTTCGTTTGCCTCCTATAACATAACAAAACGATAAACACTAAAAGCAGAATTATTTGTTATTTATTACGAATATATAAAAAGTAAGTATAAGTCTTCAATACACATATATATTTTACATTAAACAGGATCACAACTGACCCGTGGCCTACTGGGGAAACCACGTTAAAAAAAACGCGCTAAGTACACTACCTCATAGGTGGCGTGGAAACGTGTGCATATTATGACGATAACAACTTTTATAATTTTTAGATTAATATATATATATATATATATATATAATTCTTAATATATAAATATTTATAAAAAGCCTTTATATATTAAGAATTTGATGTAACTTACAACAATTATCTTTATCCGGAAATTATGAAATAGTATAATAATTTGAATTAACTAATTCGTCAACATGCTACCAACAATCATTTGACCGATCAACCGATCATTGGAAAAGACGAGCGCGATTGATTGAACTAACCTATCTCTTAACAATGTGGTAGAATACCCCTATACAATACTAACCAACGACCTTATATTGTTTATATACATCCATTGTTCTTTTCGTACAGTTTAAAGTTATAGACTATGATGTTCATATAGTAATAATAATTGCACTTATAATATACTAGCGGGCTCGGCGGACGTTGTCCCACCCTGATAAGAAATTAAATCTTGACAAATTATATACCAAAACCTTCCTCATGAATCACTTTATCTACTGGTGAAAATTGGATGAAAATCCGTTCAATAGTTTTTGAGTTCATCGCGAACAGACAGACAGACGCGTTAGGTGACTTTGTTTTATAGTATGTAATGATAATTATATATGTATACATATTATGTATACAGAAATTGATAATTTACCTAACTTTGGTTCTATCACTCTCTAATCAAACGTGAAAACTGTGTCGATAAAAAATATAAAAGCTATCCACCTGGCAATAAGCTATGTTTATTTCTATAAATTTTTGAAAACGATTGGCATACTTTACTCCAAATAATAATATTCTAGTGCTGGGTTTTCACAATAATAGAGAATTCTCGGGATTCATACACAGTAAAAATTATAAAATGTCTTCAAGAATTATATGGACAAAAGAGTCGTCGTACAAAGATAAAATTCCGCCGTTTCGTGCAAAACAAAAGAGGACCTAACATTTTGAACGTCTGGCCTGAAGCCAAAAGCCGCGGCGCGGCGTGGCGGTGGCCCTGCGAGCCATGAAAACGACATAAACACCCCCCGCCCTATACTCCTCGCACCCCGACCCGAAATGAGCGGGCGCCCGCTTATTTTCATAAAACCCGCATAAAGTCGGCGTGAACTTAACAGGGCAACCAAGAAATTGTTTTTCTCAACGAATACTTCGTGAAAAAAAAAGCAAAATACTATCTACATGTTCGTCTGTATTTTCCATTACGCGAACATTTTCGTATTACTTTTTCAACAGAAAATTAACATAAAAGTTTTCAGAAATCCTTGTTATATGAATACAACTGTTTGCTTATTTGATTAATATTTTCTTATGACAATTAACTCGAAAATTAAACGGTAAAAGCTAATTTTCTTTTTGCAATACAATCTCACCGTCTAAAATATGAAAATTTCTTAATTATTTCAAAAATGTTATAACTGTTTTTATTTACTTAAATTTAACTTTATATATATTTTTTTGTAATTATCGTATGAAAATTAGAACAACACAAAAGGCTAAGAATTTTTTAACAGATTTTATATTCACAAATCGCCGTACTCTAAGAACAACATAATAGTATTCTCACGTGCATACTTCATAAATCATTTAGTTATTCATAAAAAGGCATACGTCTACCCCTAAAGACGTGCGGCGGCGTCACGGCGCGGTGCTATATGCCCCCATCAGTCTAGGAGTTGCAAAAGTCGAATCGTGCAAATCCCCAATCTATTCGTGGATTATGAACACTTCTAATAAATATTGTTATAAAATCTATAATCTATATGGAATAAATTCGTAACTTTATTATGACAACTGAGAAGCAAAATATATTAAACCAACAAAAAAATTAAATTTGCTAAAGATAGTTTCAAAAATTAAAGAGAGAATAAATATAATGAGAATTAAATATTTTTTTATTGGCTGTAAATTGTTAACTGTGTCTTTAAAGTCATAAAGTACTAAAAAAAATTCATTCGGACGTAGTGTAATATTAAACGTAACTAACTCTTAGCATACAATATATTGCACTGGCCATGCACGTGCGGCAAACTTTATAAAATGTTTCATATTGATGGCATATGAAAAGGGTAGTATTGAATAAATATACACATATGTGTATAGATAGCAAATAGATATCTATATGCTTCAGTAAATTACATTTACAAAGAATATATATAAAATCATTGTCACAGCTGTATTCACGACCGAATCATCTTTATCTCTTTTTCTTTTGTTGCAGCACGACAAAGTGATAACATTGAACCTTACGGTAAGCATAATACTATAGAAATACAATGTCAACGTCCGAGATATATAAATTTATAACAACCGTCGCTCTCATAACATCGAAATGACCCCTGAATACGAGACTTAGTTTGTACAAGACGTATATAAGTTCGTGCCTAACTTAAACGTCCCCGGTATGGTATGGTTCATATACATCTTCGGAACATTGCACCGCTACATGCAAGAGCGCCTGACAGGAGAATGACCTCAGTACGGCCAGACAGGTTCAGTGTGTAAACAAATTATATCCTGATGCTATCACCTCATACACGATACCACGTATGTGAGAAGACACTGATGTCACTTTCATACTTGTTTGAGGATCGACTCATATGATCACCCGGTTAGAAGGAGCCTTCTTCATGAATCAAACTACCGTGAGAAGTTTTCTTATTTTATTGCTTCATTATAATACCTGTGTGTATAAATGCGAGCTACGACCTATTATCTCGACAAAAACTGACTATCTCTCTGATGTTTTGATCTGACGGATTGATATAATTTTTATGGCAACCAAATTTGATATATTCCTTTTCTTAAAGGCTAGTACATAAATAGTGGCCAAGATCGAGATGTCACACTTGCGTGCAGCTTCTCATGAGCTAGATATACACCAGCCGTCTTGAAACGCGATACATCAATTGATTCTAGATCTAGATCGCGATTGCAGTTTTAACAGAGCTCTATGTTACATGTAGTGATCGCGATCAAGTCTAACATAATTGCAATATTCTACTACTCAGACCCTTATCTTCAAGTATTAAAACAAATACTATATCTGCTCATTAATAATAGGTATTTACAGCATTGGTCAATCGCTCGTCTCCGCTGCTCCTGCACGACAACGCGCGACCTCATACTGCACAGCAGACGATCTCCAAGTTGCAAGAACTGGGGTTGAAAGTTCTCCGTTATCCACCCTACTCACCAGACCTTGCGCCTACAGACTACTACTTTTTCCAGAATTTGGAAAACTTCTTGGCGGGAAAATGGGAAAAAAATTCAATACCCGAGAGGCAGTACAAAATGCCTTTAAAGAATTTGTTGCCTCCCGTCCAGCTGATTTCTTTAAGAAGGGCATCAATAAACTGCCACTGCGTTGGCAAAGATGCATTGATTGCATGAGTGATTACTTCGATTAATACAAATAAAGAATTCGTTTAAATTTTTTCATACAAAACGGCAATTTCATAGGTAAAGACATAATATTTTCAATAAAACTGCTTATTCCTCCCATGATAATGTACCGATAGTATACAAATACGATAAATATTATATCAATAAAAAAGGAATGTATTTGTTATTACCAAGAAAGAGTGAAAATGTTTGCGATGACTTTCAAACAGATTTACTTTATAATAAAAATCTTAATTTAAATAAAAATATGTAAACAGCGACAGTAAATTAATTAAAATTGCATCGTACAATTCCATATAAACTGCAGTACTGTATACATCTGTCATAAACACCACCGCGCAGAAGATTAAAACCACTCTAAACATACATTATTTAATCGTTCAAAAAAAAATAACTAGATGAATTATAAAGCTGATGATCAAACATAAAAACACAAGACGAACAGCGACTGGCTATCGATCCTCTCCAATTTTCCCGGTAGATTAAAAATCAGCTTTATTACATCATAAAGTAAGCAGGAGCGTTAAGATAAGAGTTCGTTCCGGGCTAAATAAAAAATGAGCCGCAATCGTAATGGCGAGCTCCTTTGATCTCGGTTTGAGGGCTTACCGGAGCTTTCCGGCTTACGGTACGGCAATTTGGATATAAAATACCTTATGCCGAGTGATACGCATTAGAGACATTAGCGGATTGACTAAGCATACCTTTAATCATACTTACAATATATCGTTTTAGGTACGATATATATTATCCTTATTGTAATTAGCTATTAGTGAATATAACGAATACAATTCTTTAAAATAATTGTATATACTTTGTTTACACTTTATAGGTTTTAGCCGTCGATCAACAATAACTTATTATCGTTGTTATCGTTGATCGAAGGTTTTTTTTTTATTGTAGCACGGCAAATGACTACACTGTGCCTGATGGTAAGCACAGTACAATCCAAAAACAACGGCGACCACCGAGTGACACACTATCCATCGCCGGTCGCCGCTGTTATGCCGGCCTGCGAAAAGCTGGATATGCACAGGCTGATCCCGAAACGCGACCCGCAGAAGCGAATCACTATGACGGACTTTTTCGCCATATGCATGGTGGCTGCGACCCGGTCTGGCTGTAAAACACTACCACCCCCCCATTTTTTAGCGTTTCACCAGAATCTCATCTCATGTTAAATGACTATGTGGTCTAGGATGACAAACATGTTAGATCTAGAGGGTACTTGGTAACAGCTTTTGAATTTGAGGATAGTAGCTAGCCAGGCGGACTTGGAAAAGTGCCTGGCACCAAGTTATGGTTACATCACAATATTTTCCTTCATCGAAAGTTCCGATCCAATTGCAAGGAACCTACGTTCATCAAAGCGGTGTCTACACACGCAATCAACTAAGCCATCATCGTTGCATTTCAGAATTCCTTACACAGCATTTATAAAATTCTTATTATTACCATTTCTAAATAACAGTGACTTAATTATTGCATGTTTGGATATCGCGTCAGTTGAAATGGGTTGGAATCATAAGGATGAGCCCGAACGCATTTGATGAAAAATACGTAGCGTAGTGTGCATTTTCTACTACTAGCCTGGAAGCTCTCTCAATATGAAGACTTTCACCAAACCTCCTATAGTTTGTTGCGCTTGAAAACCTATGTCTTTAAGAGTGTGCCACTATATTTTTCTACATGGTTACTTAACATGATATAAAAACATATTGGGCCATTGAGATCAACCATAGATTGCTTAATGATACTGCTAGTTTTATCCAACCAAATCAAATCTACATTACGACCATATTTTATTGATAAAACCGTTATTTTGGGTTGACTCGCCCACTCGCATCAGAAGAATCATCACCGATCTGAAGATGCTCCGCGAAGGAACGAAACACAGATAAACAACAATGTTGATCGAGGACAGGTTTAACTATCCGCCAACGTCACGTTCAACCCTCGATCAATAAGGTCTCTTAATTACTTTTGTATCACAACCGTTTTCTGTTGCAGTAAGACCTGACAGCGGCCAAGCAATTCCAAGCGGAAGTGCGAAGTAATGACCACCTTAATTTTTAATCACATATGATTTCAGAAAGGCTTATCATTAGTCAACATAAAAAAACTACCCATCTTAACCATCATTAACCATATTTACAAAATTTAACATAACTGGTGGTTTGACTGGTAAATACGCCTTAATATTTGCCTGACGTAAGCATATACATAAAACACAGCTGCTCACAATCCATACTTTCATGGACGCAATATAAAAATTTTTAGCCCCCTAAACCAATAAAAAGTACCTAATACAAGTAAGACACCGTAAAATTCAAGTTTATTGAAGCGTCTCAAAAGAACAAGAGGAAAAGTCAAAAGCGAGCACAATTAAAAACGTCCCGAGGGACGCACCTCAAGCTGAGCGGTCAATATTACTGTGGCCCCTCAATTTTCACTCTCCCCATCGCTAATAACAATAATTAGGAATGAGTGGTTCAATAATTAAAAACGGAAAGAGAACAACACTAAAAAGACGTAGCGAAACATAAAGGAACTTGTACATCTCGCTCCCTCATCAAACGTACAAGAGTCTTCTGTCTCTTACGTCACTTTTTTTAATTAATTCTTTATACGCACTACCAGATTATCATTTCAATTAATATAAACACCAAACGATTATTACATGTTATTTACCATTTACTTTATAATGTTTAAGAATTCATATAAATTCAAGTTTTCGACAATAATTTATTTTGTTAGATCAAAAAGAAGGGATGTAATATTAAAACCACTACCTCGAAAAGCAAAAATATAAAAAACAGGGTGTATCGTAACGTCACAGGATAGAAGTAAAAAATTCAACAAAACGCGAACGTCACGCGGTGTTCCCAGGCGGTCACCCATCCAAGTACTGACCGTGCCCGACGTTGCTGACTTCGGTACGAGGACGAGAATCGGTGTTTTCAACACTCTACACGAAACAGTGTGTACCCTCCCCAGTTTTCGACACACAAAAGGCTTGCGGATTGGAATTTCAAAGCCCTACCATAAGAAGTTTTACTTATAAAATCTTGTACCAAAATTCCTCAAATTCAAACTGTAATTAGTAACTAAGATTTCCGTAACCAACTCTTTCTACATGCAGATGATTATAAAAGATAATAGATCTTTACCTACGAAAATGCTGTTCTGCAGTACTGGCCATTTGAAATCAAAATATTTTTTGTTTGGCTAAGAAGTCTAATTTCAAATTAATTTTATTTTAAAAACATGGAATTCTTTTTCCAAAAGTAATTATTTGTTTATTGATTAGTGTTACATTTCCATCGCATTTCAATCTTTTTTGTTATCATGGATACGTTAAAAATTCGAGTAATTATGGAATATGA
>MU159079.1:172648-198407 GCA_015888305.1 Antheraea pernyi | reverse complement strand
TTCCAACTGGGGTCCATAGACCCCTCAAGTTATTTTTTTACGTTACCGCCAATATATGTAGGTTAGTTTTTGTCTTAATTGAACCCCGTAGATGACGCTACGAACGGCTTATTTTAAAAGATTTCTCACATACCATCTGGGTAAATTTTTGAGTGAGCCCCTTGATAGTTTGGATTTACAATTGGAAACGGTAGGTGTGGCTGCAATCGGGTTTTAGGTTTAAAAATACAATTGAAACCGGTGATAACCATTTTGGTGCAGACGAAGTTGCACGGGTCAGCTAGTAATATATAAGTTACTGATTATTTTTATAGGTTATAAGTTTAAAAATAATATATTTGTCTTGTACAATATATAATGTAAATTGGTTAAGAATAATAAATATTTTAAAATAATTACTGAAAATTCCTATACCTTATTTACGAATTTACGAAGAGATATATGGTTCCCATGTACAAAATGTTCATCATAATTATTTGATACTAGCTGTTACCCGCGGCTTCTCACGCGATTTTTTTTATATCATAGGAGGCAAACGGTCAGGCGGTTCACCTGATGTTAAGTGATCACCGCCGTCCATAGACTAATGCGTTGCCAGCCTGTGTTTGAGGGGGGAGGGAGAGGAGAGGGGAGGGGAGATGGGTCTCCGGCGCTCTCACTGACCGAACGAAACGCAACAATGCAAGCACTGTTACATCACTTCGGTTTTCTGTGAGAGGGTGGTACTACCCCGAGCGAGCCGACCCATTCATGCTGAAACCAGTAATAGCTTCAACGTGGTTCTACCACCTCTAATAATCCTCTAAAAACATAAATTATATTTTTACAATAATAGGTACATTCGTTTGTAGTGAATGCACAGAGAGCGGATTCCATCGTTCACATATTGATCCACCCTATAATATAATATAATAGCCTTTAGATATTATAACCCGCTTGACATGGTTCTTGAACTCACTATCCGGCAAATCGGTAATGTGTTTTGGGACTTTATTATAAAACCTAACACTATTACCTAAAAAACTGTTTTTGGATTTAGTGAGCCTGAAGCATGGAATGACCAGTTTGTTGCTGTCTCTAGTATTTAAATTATGCTGGTCTTTTACTAGATCCAACATATCTAAATTTTTGCGGACATACATTAAATTATCTAGAATATATTGGGAGGGCAGAGTTAAGATACCGAATTCCTGAAACTTAGTCTTTAATGATTCGCGAGGCCTCATATTATAAATTGCTCGAACTGTTTATTTGACAACTAGCTCAAGGGTGCACGGCACACCTGGGCTTGGGCTGTTGCCTGATACATGCAATTCGCGATCTATCTGAGCTCACCTAAGCTAAGCTAACTATTCATACATATATGAGTTATTGAAACATATATGTGTACCAGGCATACATACCTCAGCAACTCTTATATATATTTCGTATCGGATTAGAGGTCAATGCTCTTATAGAATAGTAAGATAATTTGTAAGACACACGTTAGGTTGCCTAAGCGGCCACTAATAGTCATTTGCGTTTAGAATCACCACAAGTGTAGGAGGCACGACGCGACGCCTCGACGATTTCACGTCGACTTGTTAACCGTTCCGTACGTATTATTAGAATTTTTAACTTTTATCATAATATCTATAATAATACTGTAATTTATTATCATTATTATTACATAGTATAAAACAAAGTTCTCTGTCGCGTCTGTCTGTCTGTTCGCGGTAAACTCAAAAACTACTGAAAGGATTTTTATGCGACTTTCACCAGTAGATAGAGTGATTAATGAGGAAGATTTAGGTATACAATTTGTCAGTTTTTTTTTATAATCAGGGCGGGACAACGTTCCCCGTGCCCGCTTGTAAAACTATAATATAACTGTAATTTATCTATATTTGTTACGCTTTCAGGACTAAATTATTCAAACAATCTACATTTTTTATAAACGTTGTTAGAAGTACTACAAAGGACAGAGTACCTATCATCTAGAAAAAAAGTACAGTTACAGGGACAGATCAAACATAGATCAACTCTAGCGAAGTCAGGAGCAAAACCTTGTATTTTATATCCTCTTGAAAGGGAAGTGTTCAAAGAAATGTTTTACTATACGTAGGTTAGTGTCTATTCTTTTCGTTAATTATTGTGCAGGTTTTTTTTCGGCCAGCAATAAATTAAAAATAAGAATTTAAATAATTTGCAATTTTAAAACTGGATATATCGATATAATGTATATTATATACGTGTTTACGATAACTCCGACTTGGGCTCATAAAAATCCCCCGTCTCCCTTGAGTGAGCACTCAAAAACAAAGCCCCGGGCGCCTTTGCTTCTGAATATTTCAACAGGTCTTCTCTTTGTTGGAATATTAAGTCAATGGGGGTAATTGACCTGTTAAGGCCCTGCATACGAATATCAGAGTTGTTAATCTTTAAGCAGTTTAGATGAGGGACCCGTGCTTTCAATATTTTCCGATAACGAATTTATAATCACATTTAGAGGGATAATTTCACACACGCATAAATGTGTACTAATATTATAAATCTGAAGAGTTTGTTTGCTTGAACGCGCTAATCTCAAGAACTACTTGGTCCGATTTGAAAGTGTTAGATAGCTCATTTATCGAGGAAGGTGGTAGGCTATATATGTTCACGCTAAGACCAATAGGAGCCGAGCACCAATGAAGAATGTATCAAAATCGGGGTTAACGTACGTATTATTTAAAATTATTTTCACCTTCTACGTTAAAGAAGTCGCGAGTTAAAGTTATAGAGAATAATTTAAACTATGATAATAGGGCAACGAAATTACATATAGACTGTACTAGCAGCTTCGCCTGACGCTATGTTGCACAATAAAAAATTGACAAAGGATCAAATGAAACCAAAAAATAAGTAAACCCATCTGCAGCCGTATCGAAAAGTCATAGGTCTATGCTGATAGGTTCAGTAATACTAACGCCAAAGGGTAGCAAACAAACAAACCCACATTTATATCTATAATATTAGCTATAAATACTTATAACGATTACGTATTAATCCTAGAAAGCAGCCTAGCTGGATGTATAGGAAAACTTTTCAATACATATAATATGGCGTGTTTACCATAATAGACCTCATGGTAATTTAATATCAAATGATATTGTAGTCAAACGCTAAAACGTATACCGTTGTATATAAAAAAAAGTTAAATACGTATTAAATACTTCGTTTAAAAAGGTTTCGTAATAAATGCACCGCGCTCGCCCTACGTAAACTCGCGTTATCCTTTTTCGCAAGTCTAACGTAACGTAACCAAAGCGAGACAAAGAGCAAGATGGCGAACATTCAGCGACCGCGCTGCAATTAATACGAAACCTTTTTAAACCAAGTATTCATACGTATTTAACTTTTTTTTTTAATAACAACGAATAAGTATAAAAAACAGTGCGTTTATAAGTGTGTACACGCGGAGGAAATCAATCTTCTTTGGTTTATTATTACATATTATAAAACAAAGTACTCTGTCACATATGTCTGTCTGTCAGTTCACGGTAAACTCAAAAACTACAGAACGGATTTTCATACGGGTTTCAACAGTAAATAAAGTGATTCATGAGGAAGGTTTAGGTATGTACCTGGTCAAAGTTATTTTTATTATCAGGGCGACATAACGTCCGCCGGTCCCGCTAGTATGTAATTATACATATATTAGAATGCTCATAAAATATATACTGTACGGAAAACCTGCAGTATAAATAGGTACTTAACTATACATCTATTCATTCTGATATAATGCTAGACTCAAACAGACACGAATACATATCTACTTTACGTTTAACGCTTACGCATACCATGTGACACAAATTTTGCCATACTTGGCCATAAAAACTTTCACTTCAAAAAAATATCAGAAGAAAACATATTTTACATTATTACGCATTAAGTGAGCACTCACCCCTACCACTTCTACCGACGAATCGGAGGTCGTTAAACTTTGCCACTTGGTTCTTCATCACCGCGGTGCAGTTTCGCAGCTCTGCGGAACAATTCTCGTCGTTGCCCGCTCGAACGGTGACCAATGTGCCGTCGCCGACGTCTCCCAGAGCAACAACTTTGAATGCCATTGGCAGTGTCTTATTCGACCGCCAATGCGGCGGCAATATCGTGCAGACCTGGAATATAGGAATTTAATCAAATAAACGTTAGCTACTTCTGTGATAAAACATGAATTTAAACGTGACTTGAAAATGTATATTTACACGAAGAAATAAATATATAAACTGAACATTTAACAACTAAGTGGGCACACAAGCAGAGATAGAGATAAAAAAATCTTTTTGGCATGTGCAGAGGCGATAAACATTTGCTTTGTTTATGTGTCATGTACATAATCAAAGAGCACGTGTTTAAATACTTTTTAGGGAGTTTTTGGCGGGATCTTGGTCTGTCATTTAGTGGATTTTATTTTTTATTTAAAATCTTGTGTTACTTGACTCTGTATTGTGTAAAATTGGTGGTGTTTTATGTAATATAGTTTGTTTATTGTGCATAAGTGAAGTGAATAGAAAATAATACCACGGACCATGAATTCTGAGATGCCACAAAAAATCCCGGGAAAATTGTAACAAGGGAGCCACCACCTTGTTGGAACATTAAGATGAACTTAACATTGGCATTGAAATAATCACTTGACAATTGGAATATTAATAATTACTCGACAATGGCAGTAATAATGTGAAAGATTGGTTACCAAAAATAAAGTAAAAAAAACGAACTTTTTATACTTCAATGTAATTTAAATATCGGACATAAATTTACTGTTCATTATCAATAAATTCAGAATAAAATTCTTTATACATGTAAAATACTTTTCAACACACTTGCGAGGAGCTACCAATAAGCACAATTTCATGCAAATATTTTGATATTTAGACAAATTGATCTCTCTCTCTATACTATATCTATATCTACTATACTATATATATATCTCTCTATACTTGTATACGTGGAAGGCACGGACACAATAGCCCAACAGCCTAATATAAAAATTTAATAAATTAAACATATTTTTGTCTATATCCCAGATTAATGTAAATTTATTGGAAAAACAAAAATTTCATGAAATTAAATGTTTATTTATCTCATTTTCATTAGCACAGTTTATTTATGAAAAATAAAAACTCTTTTCTGGGATTTCAAAAAGCACTGGTATTCTATAATGTAAAGTAAAAGGTGAGTTTTTGGCGGGATCTTCGTCTGTCATGTAGTGGATTTTATTTTTTACTCATAATCTTGTGTTACTTGACTCTATATTGTGTAAAATTGGTGGTGTTTTATGTAATATAGTTTGTTTATTGTGCATAAGTGAAGTGAATAGAAAATAATACCACGGACCATGAATTCTGAGATGCCACAAAAACTCCATGGAAAGTTCTAACAAGGGAGCCACCATCTTGTTAGAATATTGAATATTGAATTAATTACTCGACAATGGAAATTAACAAACTCTCTGGAACATAAAACAAAACATTGACACTGGCAAATGCTTCTGCGGATCCAAAACAAGAAGAAGAAGTAAAAGGCACACATGCTTTATAAACTGTATTTTAACTATAAACGCTGTGCAATAAGAGCGACTTTACGAGCGAATATGTTGAAAAACCTTTTTTTAAATAACTATACATTAATGAAATACTAACCACATGAGGACTACCAGTTTTGACCAATTCGCCAGGATGATCTGCCAATAATCCTTCAAGAGTGCGCTCGGCAAGGAGTTCAGCTGTCAACGGCTGGCTAGGGAGGCCGCTATTGTAGCTCGAAGATGGAGCCTCGTGCCCCAATCCGTTCGTGGTCGAACTCACTTCACTTGACAAATGCATCGTCCAAGTATTTGTCCATTCGCACACTTAATCATACATCACAGATCGATGTCTATATTTCACTGTATCTATCACATAACTATTTCAATTGGGTCTCTCGTTGTATTTTTGAATATTAATAACTTTTTACAAGCACATTCTAGTTTCGAATAGTAAATCATGTTTTTGTTGAAACCTGCAAAAATAAATATTTATCGTTTTTAATTTTCGCAATCTTAACCATGAAAACTTGTTAAATTAGCAAACAAGAGGTAATAAGATATTTCGTTCTCTGACTATTCACATGCAAATTATTTTTACTAAATCAAGGAATAGCATAAAAACGTCGCTATCTATGTTTGTACGTGTCGTCTTACTTTTTTTAAATGTCATAGCAGGCAAACGAACAGGTGGGTCACCTGATGTTAAGTGACCACCACCGTTCATGGATACTATCAACACCAGGAGAGTCGAAAGTGCGTTGCCAGCCTGTGTTTGGAGGAAAGGGAGGGATGGGTAAGAGGAGAGGGGAGGTGGGCCTCCAGTGCTCTCACAGACCTAACGAAACGCAACAATGCAAGCACAGTTACTTCACAATGCAAGCACTGTTACTTCACGTCGGTTTTCTATGAGAGGATAGTACTACTTCGGGCGAGCCGTACCCATTCGTGCTGAAACCAATAATCAGCGTGGCTCTACCGCCTACAAAACTTACTTCTTTTAACGATAGAGTTTTTACTGTTATTTCAACAATGTCTTCTGAAAACTTTATAGGTATAACACATACACACAGGTAGGTATTTATATATCTACTTTTTGATTCTGTAACTAAGTCATAGAAAGTATTTTTCGGGCGCTTGCATTGCTAACGCTAACGAAATCATTGTGTGATATATCAAAATAATGTACCATGGTATTATATATTTTGAAAACGCTTACACGAAGGTGCGTAACTGTTATCTCCCAAATATCCTACAAATACGTTTATACATTTTAATTACTATGAAGAAATAATGGATTGTATACAAAGCTATTTTAACCTACACCGTATTAATCCGTATCCATATATCAGTCCATATTATTAAAGACTAGCTGACCCAACTGACTGACTGCAACTTCGATTGCACCAAATTAGTAACTAGCGGTTTCTATTGTATTTGTACACTCAAAAAATCTTAAATAACCTAAAAACCCGATTGCAGTGGCATCTACCGCTTCCATCTGTGAATTCAAACTATCCAGGGACTCACGCAAACATATACCCAGTTGGTATGTGAAAAACCTTTTAAAATAAGCCTAGAACCCGTGCGGAGCATCACCTACCGAGTCCAATTAAGATAAAAATTAAATTACATATATTGCCGATAAATGTCTTCCCTTTACCTCTTGGGTTACTCCTGTGCCGCTCAACTTGGTGCCCGTTCACTATTAGCGTAGAACTTATACTTCTACTTCGTAGAGATTCTACTTCAAGACTCAAGAATATTTTATCAAATTATCAAAAATAATTTTATCAAATATCGAAACAACACACATACTGACAGAACTCTAATTGAGATTCATGATTCTACGACGCAATGCAACTATTATGTAGGTTTATGTTTTATGAAAAAATCTTGTTACGTTTGTTTAGCAAACATTTATATATAATAAAATAAATGTAACAACATATAAGTACCTAGTATTTTCGTTTACACATATGTTTCAACTTTTTGGACATGATATTATTGAAGTGAACTTTGTTTAGAATCGTTATGGTTTGAAAGTCAAAGGAAAAAATGCCTCATGACAAAGATACAACACATATATATTTAATAGCATTTAGCCTTCTCATTACATTTTGTGCTTCTAATTCTCTAACTGATTGATAATTACGCGTAGAAATGTTATGTAGCCGTAACTCAGTTATAACGTACCGTACATTATATGGACCGACGGAGGTTTTGGTTTGGTTTGGAACCTAGCGATCAACTTTTTTTTTTAAAGTAGCGTAGGGAAATGACATAGGTTAAATTTCTAGCTAATCTGTCTGCTATATATAGCATAAAAAATCACCAAAATCTGTCAAGAACTACAAATTTTTGACTTTCGTCCGTTATCCTGGAGAATCCCTTGCGTTTTATGGAACAAAAAATCCTAGATGTAACCTTGTAATATTAGTTACCACTGGGCCAAGTTTCGTCAAAATTGGTTCAGTACTTTCACAGTGATACGTGTTCATAGGGTCAGACAGACAAAAATTGTAAAAGGATTATTCGTGGCTTCTATATCGATAACAAAGTCCCCTATTATAATTTTCAAAAAATATTTAATGTACAGATTTGGCCTAGTTAAAATTTTATTATAGTATAGATTTTAAATTACGCATAAGAATAAGTTGTTTGTATATGAAACTTAAGAAACTTCTCAGGATTTTTATGACAATGTTCCAAAATATGTATGGAATAGTACGTGTCTAATTTAGTTACAGACTTATAACATCGCATTAGTATACTCCACACGTGCGAAGCCGGGGCTGGTTGCTAATTAAATATAGATTAAAACTCTAAGACAGTTAGTGTTTAATGAATTGAATACAAGCGGCGTACTGATCGACTGCATTATGATCATTCTAATTTTAACTAGTAATATGTAAATACGAAAATGAGTTTGTTTGTAGGTATGTTCGTTACGCTTTCACATCTTAACTATTTAACCATTCAATGAAATCTTGCATAGAATCTTGGATTGCTAATTAAATATAGATTAAAACTCTAACACAGTTAGTATTTAATGAATTGAATACAAGCGGCGCGGCGTACTGATCGACTGCGTTATGATCATTCTAATCTTAACTAGCAATATGTAAATACAAAAATAAGTTTATTTGTAGGTATATTCGTTACGCTTTCACACCTTAATTACATAACCGTTTATCATGAAATCTTGCATAGATGTTGTCCGGAGTACAAAAAATTAATTGGGGTATCTTTAATCTAAAAAAAATATATTATTCCCTATGGATAGTTCAAATTCATCTTAACGTGAGCAAAACCACGGACAACATCTAGTAATCAATATTTATCCACCCACATCTAAACATAAGATTGTATCCCTATCCAACCAAAACTAGAGCCTTTGATCCTATATTTGACAAATACAAACATGGCAACTATGAAATATCATTCCTGCCAAAAATTGAATCAATGTATAAGTAATCATTTTAAATCGAAATAAACACACTAAAATTAAAAAAAAAACTGAACAGACCATTTTGAAAAGATTTTTGACGTTACGCGCGCACACCGTCACGAAGAACCGACACCCTGAAGTTAGCTATAGACAACATTATGTTTCTTTGTATTTGTTGTTTGTATTTCTTTGTATAAAAACATTAAATGTATTAAATACATTTTTTCTATTGTTAGTGTCGTTTTTTTTCAAACGTAGAATAAGTCGAAAGATCAAATTTTTGAAAATATTTTTATCTTGTTACGCCAAAGAAGTATAACTTCTAACGCGTGTACATAAGTACACACACACTTTTTTTTATACTCCGCGATAACTTATAATGGGGTTCAAAAAATCTTTGAACTTTCGCAGGTTACTTATTGACAATGTAGTGCCAATGTTCAAAGTGACTTCCGAATAGAGATCACGCACGATCAGAGCGGGTCGAGGGCGGATACAGGGTGCCGATTCAAGTGAACAGAATAAAATATGAGTACTTTCATTTATACCTTTGTACATATACACGCAATGTATCAAAGAACGTATTGATTTTTCATTAAAATTCGATAGAAATGATATTTCTACATTAGCTAACATTGGATTATATTTTTTACACGATGCTGTGTATTAAATTATAACTTTATTGATTTAAAATATATTGAAAGATACTTTTAGGCCTTTTGATATCAATCTTTCTGATGCTTATTTATAAATAAATAAATGTAATAATTATTAGGATATGTTTATTGCAATTAATATTATAATTTACTTAATTTATATAATAAATATGCCATAAAAATAATATCAAATTATTTATAAAACATTAAACTTTCTTCTTCTTATGAAATTTGTAGTATGGAACCTGCTTTGGTTAACAATCATATAACACAAAATTCCAAATAAGTACTTCATTGATGTCGGTGGTATCTAATGTTGAAAAAAATAAACAAAACTCATTTAGCAAACTCACATCTTTAAAAATCTATAATCTATACTAAAAATGTTATGAAGAGGTAAAGTTTGCGAGTTTGTTTTTTTTTATATCATAGGAGGCAAACGATCAGGTGGTCACTCATGATGTTAAGTGATCACTACCGTCCATAGACACTTGCAACATTAGGAGAGTCGTTACCAGTCTGTGTTTGGGGGAGAGGTGAATAGGGAAAGGGAGTAGGAGAGGTGGACTTCCGGCGCTCTCACTGACCGAACGTTACGCAACAATGCAAGCACTATTACTTCACGTCGGTTTCTATGTGTCGGGTGGTACTATTCCGGGCGAGCCGACCCATTCATTCTGAAACCAGTAATAACTTCAGCGGGGCTCTGCCACCTATAAAGGTGAGGTTATAGAGGGTAATATCTGAAACTGCTGGTCCGATTTGAAAAATTATTTCAGTGTTATATAGCTCATTTGTCAAGGAAGGATATAAGGCTATATATAATCACGCTATGATAAATTAAGAGCGGAGCACTAATAAAGATTTTTTTTCCTCTTGAGAATTTCCGCTACGTGTTAGCGTTAGCCCAAAGTAACTATTCTTCGCGGGTGATGGCGCGGACAGAAGCTAGTAACCTATAAATCTATAAGTCAAGGTCTCTTCCTGAGGAAAGTTACGGGCACAATCACCACAGCACGTGACAGCATATTGGTAATTTCATAGACAAAGAAATCTGCAGTTCTGTATTTGTCTGGTACAACAACAACGTTTTTCAGGTTACCCTTTTTTTTTTTTTAACGTGGGGAAATCCCTTATGGATACGCCACCCTCCCGGGGGAGAGGGTGGGTTATGTCCGAGTCGCACGGACTAAAACCCCACGGTGTACGTCTGCCGCTATAGTTGGGGCGGCACGAGATCTCTATAGACTTCATCGTGCCGCCCCAGCGGTTGGCCCAGTAGCGAAAGTGCCGCCACCGGGCCCCGTCTTGTTAGGAGACAGCCGGGTACACACCGGCCGTCTCCTCCTTCCGCCGGACCTGTGCAATGGGAAGATGGGTTTCAGGTTACCCTAAGGAGGTTTTTCTTCCCTGACAACCGAGATTATTACATATTTAAATTAAAAAACGCAGACAAATTTGGAAAAATTCTTTGTATGTGTTAAAGTTCAAACTACAGGTACGCGAAACCCAAGACACCTCATCAGAATTCATACCAGATCGACAAATATACAGTTTCATATTACGCTCTATATGAACATCATGTCGCCAAGCACGGATGGTTAGCCATGATGCTACCGTTCACTAATTTTTTCCCCGATAATTCTTTTTTGATATCTAATACTTTTTATATATCTATATTGTTAAAAGTAAAGAAGTTATATTATATTATATATTATAGCTTGTTTCTTTGCAGGATATAATCTCTGGAACAACTGATACGATTCTGAGAATTCTTTCACTAATTGAAAGCTACTTTCTCCCTGAGTGACATTGTCTAAATTTAACTGTTATTAATGATATTTTGATTGACGTAAATTCGCGGACAATTGTTGTTAAAAATAACGAAAAAAAGGAGCATATATATTCATCAATTTAGTTCGAAATCAAACATTTCGTGAATCAATAACTTATAGGTACCATATAAGTCTTCAGCATAATCTATTAAATTATATGATAGCAATTATGTTAAAATATTTAATATCCAAGTGAACACATCACTCTTGATATTCTCATATTGACAATAATACTTACACGATATACGTCGGCAGTCCCTGGATCCCCGAGGCGTACAAATAGGCCGTTATACGTTCGCGATACGCGATATGTCGATTGGGATGTTAAACTTAATTCCGAACAAGGGGTGGCCCCACAACATATCTTTTACTGCCTTTCATAATGTTTACTGTGATTCAACTCGTAAAAGGATTGTAAATTTGACTTCTGAATAAAAACATTAAGTAAATTACACCGAATGATCGAAATAATCTTATAAATATTATGTTGCTGGTATTAAAATTGAATTAAAATCACGGTTATTATCATCATAACATACATATTATGTCCAGTAGATTCACTCGCGTTCTTTTTTTCTCATTCACACGCGTACAAGGTACAAGGCCCGGGCCGCATTATTGTTTCATTCGCATATAGTGTGCCTTTTGACCTATACTTTGAATAGGAAGTGCTCAGCTCCTAAGAGTTGTAGCGTGATGTTAGTTAACCTATAATCTTCTTAATTAATTACATTATTATCGCAAAACAGATTTTTCAGATCTAACGAGTAATTCTAAAATATAAATAAAAATAAAATTCTAAAATATTAACGTGTTCAAACAAAGTTAATAAACAATCTTTTGAAGTTTATAAAATTAAATATTAGGTCTTTACCTATGAAATTGCCGTGTTGTGTGAAAATGGCGATCATTGAGTTCGTGGGGCACCCATTTGGGGTAGTACAACCCTCTCATAGAAAACCGACGTGAAGTAACAGTGCTTGCATTGTTGCGTTTCGTTCGGTCAGTGAGAGCGCCGGATACACACCTCCCCTCATCCATTCCTCACTCCTCTCTACCTCAAACACAGGCTGGCAACACATTTGCGACTCCCCTGGTATTGCGAGTGTCTATGGACGGTGGTGATCACTTAACATAAGGTGACCCATACGTTCGTTTGTCTCCTATGATATAAAATAAATAATTAATTACACTATAATCGTAAAACAGAGTTTTTAGATCTGACGAGTAATTCCAGATATTAACGTGTTCACTCAAAGCTAATAAGCAATCTTTCAACTTTATAAAATTAAATATTTAATAGTATCTCTATTGTACAACTTGACAAGAAAAACGGAGTTGCCTTCGCGTTATAATCCTTGTCATACATACTGACTCAATGATATCTGATGAATATAGAATACGTTTATATATTATCAATAATCAATCAATCAATCAATCAATCAATAAATAATCAAATTTTATATTATGTAATTAAATGTTATTAGATTACTTTGATCCGATATTGACTTTGCTTAATGCGGCTGTTATTAGCCGGAACGCGTGCACTTACTAGTCTGAATTTAATTACTCAAACTGTTAGCTGAATTTGAGAAATGATGTATCCTGAGAAACTCGTTTCACGTATTATATGTAGGTAACACCTCAAAATACGAGACTACATATATTTTATTATTTAAAATCGTCTACTCTGCAATAGACTTGTCTATGTGTAAGCGGTTGCTTTTGTGGGCGGAAGATATTACGTAACATTATTCTTTTTGTACAATAAGTATAGTATATATCGGTGTGATTATGGAAATCATGCTTAATCAATAACTAGGTAATCATACTAATGCCGTAAATGACTATTCAGTTCAACTATTGACTGGATGCGTTAAAAGACAATTGAAGGCTACGACACTGAATATTCTAATATTTTTGATCAGGATGTATAAACCTTGGCAGATATTTCGTAGCTCAATATAATATTTATATTGTTTTATCTGCTGTTTATTAGTAAAGTCATAAGTAAGCGATCTCATTATTTGTAGCGAAGTTAGCAAGACTCGATTAGTTTTATTCAACTGAACGATTAAATGCTAAAAATAACCGTCTGTATGTAACTATGTTGTTGCCTCTAAATATTTATACCTTTTTGAAGTTATACTTCTTTTGGTGCATTAGGGAAAAATGATAAGAGTAAATTTTACGAGGCGCGCGCACACCGTCACGAAAAACCGACACCCTGAATTTAGCTATAGTCAACATTTTGTTTCTTTTTATTTGTTGTTTGTATTTCTTTGTATTAAAACTTTCAATGTATTAAATACCTTTTTTCTATTGTTAGTGTCATTTTTTAAACAAACGTAGAATAAGGCGAAAGATAAAATTTTTGGAAAGATTTTTATCTTGTTACGCCAAAGAAGTATAACTTCTAACGCGTACACAAGTACACACACTTTTTTTAAATATTATTTTATTTTAACATAAAAGAGAGTAAATTAAAAATAATATGTATTTTTTTATGTCATAAGAGGCAAACGGACAGGTGGGTCACCTGGTGTTAAGTAAACACCACCGTCCATAGACACTTGCAATACCAGGGGAGCCGCAAGTGCGTTGCCAGCCTGTGTTAGATGAGGAGGAAGGGAAGCGGAAGGGGAGAGGAGGAAGGGGAAGAGAGGTGGTCCTCCAGTGCTCTCACTAACAGAACGAAACGCAGCAATGCAAGCATTGTTACTTCACGTCGGTTTTCTGTGAGAGGGTGGTGATTTAATGTCCTACTGCAACACCTGTATACAAAAATATTTACATTATGCCTTGTATGTTTCATTTGGCATTTTAAAATCAATAAATACAAGCTTGTTATATTGTTCTTTTCTGTTTAATATTCTTTGACGAAATGTGACGAAAGTTGCAGAAACTACGCTCTTAGTCAGTACAGTTCAAAAATGAAATATAATTGCATATCAATTTCGCAACAGTGTATATTATTTTAAGCATTAAGCCGTGATTTATTCACACGCACCCACCCAGCCGAGATTCCGCGTCGGATTTACTCGTGAATGCCATGGCAATAAAATCTTAACGTAAAAACATGCATAAAGGGCCGAAGATCGTAAATAATAAAGCATGTGCCGCGCTAGGGTGCCTTTACCCTACAAGTGGGTAATGCTCGTTACCCGGCCACCCTTCCACAAAGGAACCCGAATGGGTAAAGATACATTGCACCCGCTGTTTCTGTTTCAATGCCATACGTTAACATTCGGACGATATTTTAATGAAAACGACCACGCTTCGTTGGAGTTTATATTAAAAAATATATATATTTGTTTTCATGTTTGTGTTCACTTATGGATTTTTAATACCTAAGGAGTTGTATGTACCATTATGTTCGAACCTGGCAACATTAGTTGAAAGTTCTGTTGATTTAAGAAACCTTCATTAACATGTGTATTTTTAGTTGTTAATTAGTGCCTAATCAAGGAGGTATCGACATTACAAGTTTCTAGTTATCGTTTCAATGAACTAAAAAGATGGTGGCTGCCTTATATAACTTTCCAGGGAGTATTTGTGGTAAGCCAGTATACATACTAATAGTTAGTCCGTGGTATTATTGCCCATCCACTTCACTTATGCACAATAAAAAAACTATATTACGTAAAACAACATCAATATTACAAAATATAGAGCGGAATAACACAATAATATAAATAAAATATAAAAACCACTACGTGATATTCCAAAATCCCGCTAAAAACTTCCTAGTAGTCAATCAATTACGGCACTAACATTTAGATTTTATGGTGGTAGAGCCACGCTGAAACTATTACTGGTTTCAGCATGAATGGGTCGGCTCGCCCGGGGTACTACCACCCTCTCATAGAAAACCAACGTGAAGTAGCAGTGCTTGCATTGTTGCGTTTCGTTAGGTCAGTGAGAGCGCCGGAGGCCCACCTCCCCTCTCCTCTCTCCTCTCTCTCCCACTCCCTCCCCTAACCCTCAGTGGCAACTCACTTGCGACTCCTCTGGTGTTGTTAGTGTCCATGGACGGTGGTGATCACTTAACATCAGGTGACCCACCTGTTCGTTTGCCACCTATGACATAAAAAAAAATAGATTATGTCGTGATTGGCGTTTCCATAATGACAAAAGTCCCTAAATAAAATCAGGATTTAAAATCTCTTATAAATGAACTATCGTTACATATTATAAAACAAAGTCCTCTGCCAGATCTGTCTGTATGTTTGTGATAAACTCAAAAACTACTGAACGGATGCGGTTTTCACCAGTAGATAAAGTGATTCATGAGGAACGTTTAGGTATATGATTTGTCAAGGTTTTCTTATTATCAGGGCTGGACAACGTCCGCCGGGCCTGATAGTTAAAATATACAATAACTAAAATTAAAAACATTTGCAAGCATAATCTATGTTAACAATCAACAAAAACCTCAAAAAAAAGTGTGAAACTTTCACGGATTTCCAATAGCATCTATTATTAGTCCAATTTTAAATAGATGTGAAGGGAATCAATAGGAGGCTAGAGGGACATTCCTGGGGTCTGTCCCCGGGGATGGATCGTGCCGTGCCGACGGACATGGATAATGATCGTCCAACGACCAACGACGGATACAAATGGGTTAGCAAATGTAATATCCGACGGTGTCCAAACCCCACTCGGCTTAGATATTCAAATGGACGCTCTTAGACGATGCAAGGCGATTGAGGGGCTTCCTGATTTTAAAATTGACACGTGATGTGAATATTTTTGAAATATCTATATATATTTGTGAATGGATATATCGTAAGAATATTTAAAAATAAGGAGTAATAGGTTAGCATGGTTTGGCTACGTCATGAGGAGAGATGAAGACCATGTAACTAAAAAAGTTTTGAGTATGATAATGGATGGATATAGAAGTAGAGGAAGACCGAAAACGGTATGGATGGATGGCGTGAAAAATGATACCTGTGTAAAAGGTGTGAATACTGAGATGACATATTATCCGATACGAAATATATATAAGGGTTGTTGAGGTATGTATGCTTGGTACACATATATGTTTCAACAACTCATATATGTATGAATAGTTAGGTTAGCTCAGATAGGTCGCGAATTGCATGTACCAGGCAACAGCCAAAGCCGAGGTGTGTCGCGCACCCTTGAGCTAGTTGTCAAAATAAAATCGGCTGAGTGCCTTAAGCGCTCGTCTTAATAGTCCGGTGAAGCTGTTAAGACCTCGCTTGGTCAATAGCGTAGTCAGTTCGAAAAAAAAAAACTGAGATGACGTCTGATAGGCGAGAGTGAAAAAGGAAAACATGTTGTGCCGACTCTACTTAGGTAAGATAAGGGTAAGAAGATGATGAAGTGAATCTTTTCGAAAATCATCAACAATCCTGTATATAACGAGTTATAATCAAATATAGCTGTGCCTGCGACTTCGTCCACGTGGAGCCTGATGTACAAAACAATGACTAATAAAGTCGTCTGAACGTATTTAGTCCATTTGCTTATCTACTTAGCTAGGTTGTCAAAATAAAATCGGCTGAGTGCCTTAAGCGCTCGCCTTAGTAGTCCGGTGAAGCTGTTAAGACCTTGCATGGTCAATAGCGTAGTCAGTTCGAAAAAAAAAACCATTTACTTTTCTACATTTTTCTCTCGTACTTACGCCGCGTCGTCATTAAAATTACAATAACCATTCATAGAGTGGACCGATTTTAATGAAACAAAGACTAAGTTACTCCCGATGATATGTTTGATTTTATTATATGAGTTTTTATTGTGAACCCAGTACTTTAGTGGTGCGTGTTTATACAAACAGACAGACATTTTAGACATAAAAATGATTTAAATGTATTCTATTACTTATTCCTAGACACCTGCAACAATTTTTTTACAAAAATCGAAAAAGTACTCGTTAGATTTACATTCATATTATATGTATAGAATAGAAGATATAGAAAAATATCAACAATTGTATATACTTTTACAATGTATGAATATTTAAAGTATTTGTTAAAACATTAAGGGAGTTTAATAAGTGATGGATATGATTTATGAAAATCGAAAAAGTACAGACTCATTAGATTTACATTCTTATTATATGTATAGAATAGAAGATGAATGTATGAATATTTAAAGTATTTGATACAACATTAAGGGAGTTTAATAAGTGATGGATCTGATATGTAAAAATCAATATTTTTTGTTATTATTTTATGCTCCATACTGTTCATCAACGTATTTTTTAAGGTTATAGGCATAGTGTAATCGACTCACTCACAGGCTCATAGTAGGGGGCCTAATAGTCCATGATGGATTTTCTCTCCACGTTAAAAAAAAAAAAAGGTGTCACGCGTGTCGAACTGATAAAAGCATTTTCTTAAACCTTTGCATTACTTAAATTATAGTTTAGAAAGCACGTGCAGCGTAGCAGATTGATGTCAGTAATAAAACTATTATTATATAACTAATTATACTTCTCGTTATAGAAACTAATCAAGAATAACATCGTTTGTGTTGTTTAAGTTAAAGTTAGCACGGCCTATAGATAACTGCAACACAAGAAGCTAAGACTGCGTTACTGAAAAAGTACGGCGTTTGTACTTATTTTCAAAGCGCCTCATATCATACGTATAAATCAGAAGAATAAACAAAAAATACTAAAATTATTATAAACAGCAGTATCCCTACAGTACGTAGTCCCGTTAACAGAATCTTGAGTAAATAATTATCATTATCTTGAATTTATACAAGAAAAGTGTACACCCACACAGCGTTAATAAAGGTTTCTCATTTAAAAGTAATTTATATAACTACTAACATGATTTATTAAACAGAAATTACAATTGTCTATTTCGTAAAACTTTTATAGTAACCCTAAAAAATATTCCCTCACTCTTTTCTCTCAATATCAGCGACAATAAACAACATCGGGCACAATCAAACAGTTAAATAAGAATCCCGAGGAATGTAACGCGGGAAGATGTGACGTCATTTATTAAACTCCCGGCCTACAAACAATGGGGGTACCAATAGATGAGATTCTCACTGTGTCCAATACTTTAAAAGCTAAAAAATCCCTTTATTTTATATAGTATCTTGAACGCGATATTATGCGTTTTCAGTAATTACTTAGCATTGATCATTTTTTTTATTTCTTTTTATGTCATAGGTGACAAACGAACAGGTGAGTCTCCTGATGTTAAGTGACCACCATCATCCATGGACACTAACAACACCAGAGGAGTCGCAAGTGCGTTGCCACCCTTTGGGGGGAAGGGTTGGGGAGGGAGAGGGAGGGGAGAGAAGAGAGGGGAGGGGAGGTGGGCCTCCGGTGCTCTCACTGACCGAACGAAACGCAACAATGCAAGCACTGTTACTTCACGTCGGTTTTCTATGAGAGGGTGGTACTACTCCGGGCGAGCCGACCTATTCATGCTGAAACCAGTAATAGTTTCAGGGTGGCTCTACCACCATTAAATGGATTAATATCATTTTTAACTAATATAGATCGAGCTATTTCTGTATATAACGACATTTGTCCTATTTTATCACGTACTAACAGCCACCTGCGACTTAATTCGCGTTAATAACAAAATAAAACTTCATAAGAATAGAGAGTCTATATTACTCAGAGGGAGATAGTTTTCTATCAGTGAAAGAATTAAAAAATAGTATTAGTAGTTATAGAGAGTACCTCCTACAAACAAACAAACTTTAATTCTATATAATAATAGTATAGATGAAGAAAGCGGAGGTAAATCAGAACAAGCTAACTTCGATTCACGCTCGTATATTCGTCAAAATAAGCATTAAATTTCGTTGTGGAAGTTCTATTTTAATACAAGATGGACTCTTGGTTGAAATGGATTGTTATTTTGATAAAAATTACCTACGTATATTATAACGTGAACTAATTTTGGGCTTTTAAGTTAGATTACAATAGGTAGATTAAATTTTATTTTTACTTCTGTTGTATAAGTAGTTAATTTGCAACAAGGCCGATATTTTCGCAAAAATGAACAGTCTGTTCAACATTCAAGGAATCGATAAAGCTTATTTAATTATATGCAAAAACAACAGAATTTATACATAAAATCTGTCAGAATGATATACTTTTGAAATTGAGTACATCAGAGTGGATGAAATCAATTTGAAACTTAAAAATCGTCATTCATGCATTTAAACAATACTTCAAAACCACACTATAGACCAGGTAAATTATTATCATGATACATTATGTGTATGCATATATAAATAAGTACGTATTTTCGTACGAGATCTTCAAGTATTCTTCCCGTTACGGTTTCGGGATTCGGTTTGAATAATACATGCTCATTGGTACGTGGATCGATTAATAATACATACTTTTACGATTGAATTATTAATGAAGGAGGCTACAAAATATTGTAACAATACACTTATCTTCTTTCATTTATTTAACTAGTCGATTTTATTTTAATAATTTTAAAATTTTGGGGTGTAAGGGGTGTCGAATAACATCTAAGGCTTGAGACACTCAAGCCAACCTCACCTGCACGTGGTGCACCCTGCTGAATAACGAACGGGTCTGCCTGACTAGGTCGCAACCACCATGTATATGGCGAAAAAGCCCGTCACAGTGAATCGCTTTTGCGAGTCGCGTTTCGGGATCAGCCTGTGCATATCCAGCTTTTTCATGACAGTGGCCAGAAAAAAATAGTGTTCATTTTAGTAGTACAAACGACGATTCATGATACTGATTGAAGACATATCAACAAATTACCAATTTTTGTGAGACATACACCTATTAGACAAATTCTAAAGATATCAAATTGACTAATATGTATCACTTTTAGAAGGAGCAAAACCCTAAACGTACTTAAATTTATTTAGACATGTATTTATTACTAACAGCATACGACACATTGCTAAAATAACGTCAATTTCACTTAGGAATATTACCAATTCTAATTAATAATTATGAATTGTAAGCATCATTTATAAATGGTATATTATTATTTGAATATGTCACTAGATAACGTATACAGTATTCAATTGCTCGGTAAACTTATTTTATTTATATATAGGTAGGTATATCCGAAAATTTAACACGTGCGTGCATGAAGGGATGATAATTACTCGTGCAAACTTTAGGGATGGTTTACACATTCTAACGAGTGCTCGTAGTTACTTTGTAACAAGTTTCCATACTGAAAATCGTTATGTAATTGAAAAATAAATTTCTATTGCGTGTATATGTGTGTGTTGAAATCATGACTTGTATGGAACCTCATTTATAAAATTAATGTTATTGTTTATTTTTTTTATTACTTACATATTATCAAAATGAACAGAAAAATTGTAATACTACGTTGGAACAAAAATTGTTGGGTTTTTTGTTGTACACAAAATTGCAAGTGCAAATATTTATATCGTATTAATGATATTTTTGAAAGACTTAATATAAATAGATAATTCATTATATAGATTACATCAAATACTTTTGATATATTCCTGTGACACTTTCAAAACAAACAAAAGGTACTATTAACGTAAACAAAACTTTAATTAATCCAATCAAACTCGAGCCCGGTGGGTAGCGAGCCGTTTACCCGGTGTTATCACAATATGTGTCGTTATCTTAGAAGTTTAATCGTCGCGGCGCGGCGCGCGGCCTAGTGTGCGCCGAGGCTAATGAGCCTGCGGTTTACGCGAAAACAACACGCAAGTTAACGTCGAACCTCACCGCTCCCGCCTACCTCGAACTCAAGTTTGCGGACTCGTACAAACTTTATACTAATTAATTTCGAACACATCATAATTTAACATTCCGAAATTATGTACAAAAAACATGACGAACCTTAAAAAAGAACTATCGAAAATCCACACACAATCACAAAGTCCGCACTGAAAAAAAAAAAGTTTTTCCGGTAACCGCGGAAAGGCGCGCGCGTTCTACACCGAAACGTGGTCGACATTAAAACCTTAGCGGGAAAGAAACGGTCCCCTTATTACGTCTCGAAAGAAATTCACCCGCACACAAGGACGCGGGAAAGAAAGTCCACGCACACAGGCGCGCGCTGCATCGACGTGACACGGGGGGAATCGTGCTGAGTGTGCGTGTCAGGGTACAAATAAGTATTAAAAGAGATAGTTAGGTGCGAAGCAAGCACGCGAATTGTGTACCCAACGGCTTGCCTTATGTCGCTAAGCTTCGAATAGGAAGATTATATTTGAGAAATATATATAGTGGTTGATGTCAATTATTTAAGGAAAAAAATATATTACAGAACTGAGAAGTCGAAATTACTACAAAATGATATAAAAGTTATATAGTTTAATGTGCACCATTGTATGATAATCAATTTTTTATTCTTCGGAATAATATATATTTTAGTAAAATAATACACATTATAAATAGTAATATATGCTTAATAACTATAACTGATAATAAACTCCTAAAACGGGAATACGATTAAAATCAACATTACACAATTTAACAACTGATTTTTAAACCACGACTTCCTACTCTATATAAAAATGATATTCGACTGCATTCTCGTGTTTTCTTGTTCCATGGGAAGGATCAGGATTAATTTTATTCTCACTTTATGGTGTCATTATAGCATTACTACTAAGCCCATAATCCAATAATTCTAAGCTATATTGATACAATTGTAACGCTATTGCATAACTGTTTTCAAAAGTATGACATTTAGATTATACTTTAGACAATTCTTCTGTATAAAGGTTTCGTTAAAGTAGGTGCTTTGTTGATGGTCATAGACAAACAAACTTTAATTTTATTTAAATGTAAATTATGTCATATGAATATGAATACTACTTTTCTATTATTGTGGTTTTACCTTCATATCATTCCCATATATAGCTCTACTATTAGTGATTTTTCTTTGTTAAAATACAAGATTTCAACCTGTAATAGTTAATTTCAATTAGTTAATGATGAGTAGATATAACTTAGTTTCTAGAAACTTCATATTCAAAATCGTTCAAATATTTGCTATAAAATAATATAAGAATTAACTGTGTGTATAATAGTATCAATTCTTTTATAACCTTTACCATAATATTATTAAGAAGAATGAAGTAAAGGAATGGTAAGTATATTTATGTAAATAATTATTCCAATACTAATTTGTATGTCCATAATTTTACTACATAGAGGTAAATTTGTCCTGACTGGTCCCATTCTAAAAATTCTCCCACTGGTAAGAAGCTACGTTATTCAAGAGTGATATAGGTACTATTTTATTATTATTAAATAATTAGGATGAATGAAATACGAGCGGTTTCTAGTTATTTATGTATTATTTTATATCGTTGATATAAACATTTACATATGTACATATATAACATAATCAAATAAATAATAGCTATTGACAGTAAGAGTTGCTTAAATCACAGAAATAAACAAAATAATAACGCTGTCTTAAAAAGTATCTTAACCCTGAAACGCAATAATAGGCTACGCGCGTAGCAATCGTCTACGAGAAATCTACAGCGCGCCTCATACATATATAGATATACATCGCTGTATCATTTATCTTGAATACAAATAACATATTTAATCATAATATATAATAAGAACAAGATTGCCTCAGATGTTAGTCGCCGCATAAAAGACCTCAGAGCGCCCTCGAGCCCGCCGACAATGGAAATTTTATATCGTCATAAAATTTAACTGCGCACTTTAATAACTAAAACTCCAAGCCGATATAGCACCGTATCGTTGACAAAAGGATGAGTCTTGAGAAGCCGACGCACACTACCAAGGAACACGCACACGTTTATCATTGTTCACTTATACGTACACATTCACACACATACGCATGGTACCACTACGTGAGTGAAACCCAAACGCCCACCCGCCAAACACGCCCAACGTCTTCGGTTTTCTTATAAACCACGTTGGGTTCTACATCCCTGTCGGGAGCAAGGCGCCGCAGCGCGTGCTCTCTGTCTGGCGCCATGACGAGCTTCACATAAAGCTAGGCCACATTCCCGCCTTTTTTCCCACTCCATTTTGACAGCTCGTGGCTCCATATCTGGCCGGAAAGTAAGACAGCGTTCACAGAAATCTTCCAGGAATATAAATGAAACTAACTTAACACTAATTTGAGCTTAACCCTCAGTTGATCACATCTAAAGGAACTAAGCTACTACGAATACTGAATTTAATCTACGAGCACGTTCATCAAAATATAATAATAGTATCGTGATTTCTATACTATTCCAAATAGACTGGCTACTTACAAATTATTTTGTGGCGTAATTAAAATATCATTATTTTCTTTTATAATCGCAAAATACTCCTATTCAACCTCATTACAGAGTACAATTATTGATATTTTAGTATATCTAATTACTTCGACAGCCCTCGTGACGTAGTGGAAGTAAACCCTAATACTGAGCTATGGTCGTATATTCGATCCCTGTACATGAGTGACTTTTGAGTCTCGAGCTCAATTGTCAGTTCTTTGTCTGGATGTTAATTGTCTATATAGGTATATCAACTGTTCAACTACCAACACAATAAGACAGGAGATGTTTAATTTGAAATTAATTACAGTCATTTGTGAAATTGTTTCCTTGTACTTACAAATACAATTGGAAATAAAATATACCACTGTTTAATTCAACATTCGACTATCGTTACAATGTAATTAGTGCTAAAATTGTAGTATCAGTGTAGAAACCAGTGTGTGCTTTGTCTTACCGACAAAGTGGCTCAAGACGCGTTAGCGGGCGAGGTGCGGGCGAGGAGGCGCGCCTGGGCGGGGCTGCGGACGGCGGCGCTCCGCTATCGGCACACCGAAACACACATTTTTCCCGCCGCAAACCTCGCGCCGAGGGTTAGCCGCGACCCGCAGACCTCGTTCAGAATGAAAAAGAAAGATGATCCAACTCTCTCACTTGTGCGCGCCTGCGTCTTGGCGTCTCATAAGTGCGGCAACTTTGACAGTTTTCCGTTCAACTTTAGGCGGGCGGCTTGACAATCAAATAATTCACTTGTTTTTGATATGACGATATTTTCATTTTTATTTATTACTCTACAATACTTACCATTAAACTGTAATTAAATGCACATTCTTTAGTGTTTATTACTTAAGAAAAAAAAGAAAAAAATTATAATACGTATAGCAATACTGCAATTTAAAAAATGTAAATAAAACATCATGACAAATAAATCATTAATACTCCTAAAAAATAAATTGAATAACTTAATGCCTTTACAGCATACGTAATTAAGAAAATCATCGTTAAGCTTGTTATGTTGGTCTGTTTTCATAATTAATAATGCGACTAACCATAGTCACGTAATGTGGTAATACGACATTACAAAACAAACAAGACGTTGATAGCTAAAGTCGGTAATGGTTGACCACGGGTGCTCGTACAGCGACCCGAAACTTACATCGCGTGGCCACAGGGTGTGTGGGACTCCGTCTGGGGCTTGCGGGCTGCGGCTCTCCGGCATATCAAAACAGAACGGGCCCGCGATACAGGCTAATCGTGCGGCCACACACAATTTACAGGTTCACCACATAACCGCTACTGTGCCGCTTCGAACTGACACACAACGTTCAAACTAACCAATTTGTAACTAACAATAAAATAAAGAAAGACTTAATATTTATTATTGTTTCTGATCAGTTAGTATGTAATTTAAAAAACAATTTATGTAAAAGAAAATCTGAGGTGTGTAAATAACCCCAGGCGCGACTTGAACATTTTGTTTTTGGGAATGGTTGTTGTAATGGCTGGGGAGTAAAAACCTTTATTAGAGTACAATAGTTAGGCGTATTTATAAAGTACTCATCGAAGGTTGAAGAAAGCTATTCCGGTTGCGGTGGTGAAGCATTCTTAATTTAACAAACTAACCAATTTGTAACTAACAATAAAACAATGAAAGACTTAATATTTATTATTGTTTCTAATCAGTTAGTATGTAATTTTAAAACCCTTATTAGAGTACAATAATTAGCCGGATTTATAAAGTACTCATCGAAGTTTGGTGAAAGCTATTCCGGTTTCGGTGGTAAAGCAGCCTTAATTTACGAAGCAGTGCGGTGTCACTATACTAAATGTCTATGCACATTGTATGGCAGCCATAAACGACAACACACTAATTGAAACGTAGTGAAAAAGGACTGCGACCTTTCGCTGCGGCAAGCGGCACTGAAGATACTGCATCTCTTGGCAGTATGGAAACTCAATAACTGACGCCTCCCGGTGCTACTAAGTCCCAGCTGTTCACTTACTCTAATAATGTTCC
>MU159079.1:144798-172527 GCA_015888305.1 Antheraea pernyi | reverse complement strand
CATACACAGGTTGGCAAGGCACTTGCGACTCCCCTGGTGTTGCTAGTGTCTATGGACGGTGGTGATCACATAACATCAGGTGACCCGTTTGCCTCCTTCTGACATAAAAAAAAACTTAGACGAGCGCCCACAGATTCTATTTACCCACAGGGCAGAGTTTTTAATACGATTACTATTTCGGTACTTGACTATTTATCTATTTATATCAAACTCCTTTTGTGTCCTCTTAAATTGTAATAAAACTTTTTAGTTATAATATCATTGGTTTGGACATATTTGAAATCTACAGTGAGTCTGAGCTTTCAATAAAGTAAAACACTATATCAAAAACATAATATGATGGTAAAGCATTTTCTGTTACACGCTACGTTTGGGTAGCAGTTAAAAATTTACTGAAAAGGATCTACAAATGTATTCCAGCAGTTGCATAGGACAGTCGATATTTCTAGACTTCTAGACTAGGCGGTTTACCACCATCTTTAGTCAAGTCGCAGCTTCAAGTGATATTATGATCAAATGTTAAACGAATAAATTAAAAAGCAAATGTAGAAAGAATTAATTTACTTTTAAATACTGCCTCACCGGCTTCTGACTCGCCTGATGGCAAGTAATGTTATCAATGGACAGAAACACGCAGACTGTTGCTGTCTTCTTTGCCGAACATATTAGTGAAAAATTACTCAATATATTACTATAAACACTTCGTGAATATACAACGTATTTATATTAAAACACTAAGTAATATCTTGGGTAAGTTACACATGATAGAATTGTATTTCACTAATTGGTGACAATTGTCAACGGTTCATACAGTTTATTAGATAAGTCAAATTTAAAACTCATTTTTCGACAAGATTATGAAAATCACGATGAATATGCCAATTTGCGATTCACAATACTGATTGATTTACTAAAACAATTGAAAGCGGACTTCCTTTTTCTATTTTTAACTTTTAAGAATGTTTTTACACATTCTAAATTCAAGAAGAACGTTTATCGAAATTAATTACACATATACTCTAGTTATGTACTTCGACCTCTTTGATTTAACTAACACTTACGTAGGAAAGTCGTTCTTACATTAGATTTTAAAACTTATTTCACAAAAATAAGGTCAAATTCACGTCTGTCTGTTCGCGATAAACTCAAAAACTACTGAACGGATTTTCAAGAGGTCTTCACCAGTAGATAAAGAGATTCCTGAGGAAAGTTTACGTTCATAATTTCTCAACGTTTTTTATTATCAGGGCAGGACAGCGTCCGCCGGGCCCGCTAGTACACACAAAAGTACCCTTTTGTAGTATTTTTGTTTTAATATTAAACTACCTGTGATCTTATAGACTTTTTTTTTTCTTTGAGAACTTTCAATATGTAAATTCGTTAATATTAATGTTTTATTTCCATGGTTATATTAATGCAATTGTTCTTGTCTCCTTCATTATTAGCTCGTTTTATACTAATTAATTCATCTATTAATGTTTAACGTAGTTTAAATTCATCTCAGTATCAACTACGTAAACTGATGTATATAGTTTTTCAGCATAATATTTTTTACTACAGGCAATTGTACCTTATTTGTACGGCTCGTACGTTCTCCCCTCAACATAGCATACAAACACTGGGTTGCTTAAGTAGAGAACCAACATTTCAAACTACCCAAATAAATATAAATTGAACTGACCCTACTGAGAAGTGAATCACAGTAAATTTCATTTATTTATTTTATTCCATAATAAATATTACACCATAGAATTTTTCAATACGCTCTAACTATAAATCATACATAAGTTATAAGGATGTAAAACATTTCAATCTATACTTATAAGAACAAGGTAAACCTAACGCGTTTACACTTTTTAGATTTTTATAAAACAAAATTTGCAGGTGTCTAGGTAAAAGTAATAAAATAGATTTCAATCATTTTTAGCAATGTCTGTATATCTG
Organism: Antheraea pernyi; assembly: GCA_015888305.1. Classification (NCBI taxonomy): domain Eukaryota; kingdom Metazoa; phylum Arthropoda; class Insecta; order Lepidoptera; family Saturniidae; genus Antheraea; species Antheraea pernyi. Next base: position 170,583 of record MU159079.1, on the reverse strand, counting down.
TTTGTTTGGACAAGCATCACTACGAAAATACTACGTTCATAATAAAAAATCTTAATCTTCGTTTCATTAAATCGGTTTGGTCTATAAAAAAATATTGTAATTTTAATGACGACGCGACTTAAGTACGAGAGAAAAGTAGATAAGTAAGGGTGTAAGGTCTGAGGTGTAAGGGGTGTCGCACAACATCTTAAGACTTGAGACACCCAAGCCAACCTCACCTGCACGTGGTGCACCCTGCTGAGTAACGAACGAGGCAATGGCGAAAGCGGGGTGGTAGGGTTTTACAGCCTGACTGGGTCGCAACCACCATGTATATGGCGAAAAAGCCCGTCATAGTGATTCGCTTCTGCGGGTCGCGTTTCGGGATCAGCCTGTGCATATCCAGCTTTTCGCAGGCCGGCATGACAGCGGCGACCGGCGATGGATAGTATGTCAATCGGTGGTCGCCATTGTTTTTGGATTGTACTATGCTTACCATCAGGCACAGTGCAGTCACTTTGCCGTGCTACTTTAAAAAAAAAAAAAAAGTAAATGGACTTAATTTGCACAGACGAAGCCGCGGGCACATCTATTGCTTAATAAGTTATTAATCAATATCTACCATACATCGGGTAATGGGTACCGGAGTTACGCGAACGCTGTCACTGAATAAATAACTTGACACTTGTTCGCAAATAAACAATTTAAAATGTCAAGAATAGAGAAAGGGCACGCGACCCAACCCTTTCCTTCGCCGACATTATGTTCGCTGACTACCAATTTCAGTGCTGTTTGCTTACACCAATGAGTTTGTACAACGTTCGTACACAAATCTATAGATATACATATATAAATATTGATACTTTACAAGAATAACTGGCGGTAAAATATTATCGGTCAATAAAAGACTACTAGCGGACCGGGCGGACGTTGTCCTGCCTTGATAATAAAAATATATATCTAAAGTTCAACAGCAGCGTCACATACCGGGTTCAATTGTGGATCTAAACTATTCTCGGATCTACTGGAACACGCACACAAAATTCCATCAAAATCGGTCCAGCCGTTTAGGAGGAGTTCAGTGATCGTATCATACACACGTACAGAAGAGATTTATATTTAAACAAAAGTTTATACTATGTTCATTTCAGTTAAATTAAGATATTGATTACCTTGCTATTATTACCGTAGTCCGGTGAAGCTGTTAAGACCTTGCTAGGTCAATAGCGTAGTCAGTTCGATAAAAAAAAAAAAGCTATTTTTACTAAAACGGCCTCTGCTCACAGCTATGAATGCAATGAATGCAACACCAGAAGAGTCGCAAGTGCTTTGCCACCCTATGTTTGGAGGAGGGTTAGTGGGGAAAAGGGAAGCGGGAGGGGAGGTGGGTTATCCGGCACTCTCACTGACCAAACGAAACGCAACAATGCAAGGCACTGTTACTTCACGTCGGTTTTCTGCGGGTCGGGTGATAATACCCCGGGCGAGCCGACCCATTCATACCTAAACCAGTACTTCAGCGTGGCTCTAAGGGTAGTTTATTAAAAAGAAATAATTCTTTTTAAAGCTTTGGAATGTAATACATCCCGTGTACAAAATATCATGAAAGTCGGTTGAGAGTAACAAAGCTCTACTGACTACCAGGTGCAAAGAGATAAATATTTCCCTTGTATAAAATTCCATAACCATTGGTTAGTTCGTTTTTAAGTTAAATGAGAACAGACAATAAAAACAAATTTACTTGTTATTCGGCCCTAGTCACGTCTATAATAGACGTATAACGGAAGATTATTAAAAAACTAGCCTCTGCCCGCGACTTCGTCCGCGTGGAATAGTTACTTTAGGGTAACGAACACGCAGTGGAAGCTCTCAAGAGGAAAAAAAACCGACTTTCAAACATTCTTCATTGGTGTTCTGCTCCTATAAATACAGTATTAGAAAAATTAAGCATTGGTATATAACACATTTTATATAAAACTTAACGGGCCTGGCGATCGTTGTCCCGTACTGTTAACAAACCTTGACAAATTATATACCTAAAAACCTTCCTCGTGAGTTACTGTATCTACTGGTGAAAACCGCATAAAAATCCGTTTAGTCGTTTTAAAGTTTATGGCGAACACACAGACAGACAGACAGCCGTGGCAGAGGACTTTGTTCTATACTATGTAATGACGATGTAAGTCGTTCAGTACATACACAACATTTTCAAACTGATAGTACTAGCTTTTACTCGCGGCTTAGCTCGCATTAATGTATATTTGAATTACTCCCTCGGAACAGTACATTTTGCCTGGACAAAAGGTCCTCACGATGATCACTTCAGTAGTTAAGGTGTGAAAGCATAACAGACAAACTCACATTCGCATTTATTATACATAATAGTTAGGATAGTAAACAAAGGGCGGGAAAAGTGAAACGTGATTGAAACCATATGTACTCGTAACATAACATACAGTAATTTTTGTATGCTAAAAATGTAAACATCGATATACGGGAATAAAAGTGAACACAACCCTTCCGCCTCTCGCCATATGCCACGTTGCGAGCCCGCCCTTAAATTACAGAACTTCCCGCTCATAATAGAGAGATATGCCTTTAATATCTGCCGGATACTGCCACTGCATTGTTTACTTTTTGCGTACGTTTCTCTATTAAAAATTGCTTATTGTGACATACTGAAATCTGGAGCTCAGTACTAAACCTCGTTATAATAACCTATTATATAGATAAAGATATTTCGAGCATCGTATTGCTTTTAAATATACAAAAATAATGTAGGAGTGACAGATGGCCTTATTCAGTACTAAGTAACCTCGTTGGACTTCTTTTATAGTATGATTATAAACTGTATCCTATCTCCTTATGCAGCAGATCCCAAAATACTACTTTATCAAGCCTCAGTTTTGTTTCCCTAATTTTTAGTAACTAATAAGGACTACGCTACTACTTTATTCAGTTATTAAGGTTTTTTTTTTCAAACTGACTAACGCTATAGGCTCGCCGGGCCTTCACATATTTACTGGAATACCTATCTTACTTTAACTATAGTGTCATTTTTATAATATTACATTTTAACATTTTTCGTATAAGAAATCTTCCAATAAGAGTGCTGAAATGTAGAGGATAAATATATAAGATGCAGCTCGCCGGGCCTTCACATATTTACTGGAATACAAGGCGAGCGCTTAAGGTGTTTAGCCGTTTGTCAACAAGCTCAAGTGTGCAAAGTGGTTTGGGCTGTTGCCGAGATTCTCAAACATATTTTGGAACGCACATGGGCACGAGATTTTCCAGCATAGACCTAAAGAGTGGTAATCAAACCCTAACTTACCTCTAATAGGATAACCCTATTTGCCATTGCCTATAAATATAGGTACATAAGCTACAGGAACCACACACAAATTCATTGTATGGGATATTATTCCCGTTACTAAGGTTAATATTAATTTAGATTTAAGTTTCTATTGGAGTGAACAAAGTATTTTTTTTCACTGGTAAGTTATGATATACTAGCAGTCGCTAGCGACTTCGTCTAAATACGTATGTGAATAAAGAACTATATATTAATCTATTAACAAAAACTAGGAGATAAGTCATTTTTCATTATTAAATGAAATGGTAAATACGAATTTTCTTAGATACAAGTTCTAAAATTACGGATTTTCACCACCAACTTAGGGGTCGTATTTCCAAAAACCCTTTCTTATATTGTTCACCTATCTACAGTGTATCGAAAAGGACCCCGCATACAAAATTCCACAATATGTCAGTCAATCAGTCAGATGGTCTTTTATATAGATATAGTGTTTTACACTGAGCAATCAGTTCAACATACAATGAGTACCTACTATTTCAGTAAACTTTCTTATTCACCTTATTAATTAAGAAAGTGTTGCATAAAGCTTAGCATACTTATTAAATTCCCATATATATGCATCGAATTTGAAACTTTTTATAAACAAAATAATATCCTATAGTGTTACTAATCTACAGTGTTAATCTCGGAGCAATACTTTTTTATTGCACAAATTGACTATGAAAACAAATCAATCATAATGCTAAACGTTAAATCTATATTTCTTTCAGATATTCGAGTTCATCGTCAGTTAAAACGACATAGTTTTTCGGACGAATTTTTGTATCGTACATTACAGTAATCAATAATATACATTACATATCCAACAAGTTGACAAAATGCAAAACAGAGCACAAACTGAACGCAGCCGATAAAAACGATCCTGAACAATAACCCAGGGTACAATTCCAATCACAATTACGCGACGGTCTTCTAAAACGCACCTGCTGACTATCGCGGGACGAACACGTGCCTGACTAAGAGCCTACTTAACGTAAGTGACCCCACTTACCGAATCCCAACTGTGCCGTCGGAGACACTCCAACAGTCGGCAATTTCACGAGCCCCGGGCACCAGCTGCGACCGACGCGCTAAAAAATAACATTCCCCAAAAATACATTCGCGAAAGAAAGGCATATTAGTCTCAAAGGGGCAATAATCGAAGCCAATCGGCCTACCAAACGTTCCGACACGACACTTTTTTTTATTTATATCCATTACTTTTGTGCGGTGATATCGTAAAACATATTTTTATGGACACGTGTAGACACCTTCTGATTTTGTAATAGGATAGTTGTTTTAGATCGATCCATGTTTTAAAAATGTTATTGAATCCGGTTATTATTAAACTTTTAGCTCGGTTTTGCACACGTTATTAATAAAATGAGACCAACTCTTTCATTTATAGCAAGACCACGTAATAAAATAAAATTGCAGTCAATTTGTCGATAGTTTTAAAGATGTCTCGTCTACAGTCTCCTGTCTTACTAACTCAATCACTTTTTAAATTAACGGAGATTTATGAACCCATATTTTTCACAGTACATTACAAACATTTTTTTTTATACAGATCTTGTTCTGACTGATACAAATACAAAAAAGATAATAAGCCTAATAAGTGCATCTGTCCTGAAGTGATGTGCTTATATATAGGCAGTTAATTTTTATTTTAATAGATTATAAACGAGATGATGTCTCGTAAGAAATACTTGCTATACCTAGTGATGTATACTACTTGCACCAAATAACAAGCTTTAATTAAAGGAAACAGAAATACTTAAATAGTATAGTTACATAAGTAAAGCTTATAAAATAAGTGGACCGATAGTTTAGTGATGCAAGTGAATTCTTTAGTGCTATATGTTGTTAATTCAAATTCCATATAGGGCAATTATTTTTGTGATTTGTTGTATACTTTGTGTCATTTTTTTAATACTTTTCATGTTTCAGCGTTTGCAAACAATCCTACCTGATGTTATTTATTTTTTTGTAGCACGGCAAAATGACTGCACTGTGCCTGATGGTAAGTACAGTACAATCAAAAAACAATAGCGACCACCGAGTGACACACTATCCATCGCTGGTCGCCGCTGTCATGCCGGCCTGCAAAAAGCTGGATATGCACAGGCTGATCCCGAAACGCGACCCGCAAAAGCGAATCACTATGACGGGCTTTTTCGCCATATACATGGTGGTTGCGACTCAGTCAGGCTGTAAAACCCTACCACCCCGCTTTCGCCATTGCCTCGTTCGTTATTCAGCAGGGTGCACCACGTGCAGGTGAGGTTGGCTTGGATGTCTCAAGTCTTAGATGCCATTTGACACCCCTTACACCCCTAAAATATATGATGATGTGATCTAATATGGTAAAACCTTAAATTTTAAGGCGAACTGGCTTTCAAATGAAGTTACCGGAACGCAACTAAAGGTGCTTGGCGACAAATTTTCTTAGAAAAAGCCTTAATTGTGCCTTTATCGCGTTGTTTCCCTTCACTCCGAGTCATCCATAAAGATTCGAATCTACGTCGAACCACGCTGAATCCAAACAGTAACCATTGGACCATCATCGCTTCACCGATCTAAATATCTATCTATACATACATATAATAGCAATGTAAATCTAATGTGTCTGTACCTTTTTGATTTTCGTGAAAAAAATTGTCGCAAGTGTCTAGGAATCTATACTAATATATAAAGCTGAAGAGTTTGTTTGTTTGGTTGAACGCTATGATCTCAGGAACTACCAGTCCGGTTTGAGAAAATCTTTCGGTTTTAGATAGCTCATTAATCGAGGAAGGCTTTAGGCTATATATTATCAAGCTACGATCAATAGAAGCAGAGCACCAATGAAGAATGTTTCAAAATTGGGCACTTTTTTTGCTTTTGAGCTAGATTTCGTTATCAACCTTGTAGAGCCACCCCAACGGTCCACCCGGCGGAAGGTGACCGCCGGGCTCCTACCTATAGAGGGACACACCGGCTGCCCCCCCTCGTCCGTCGGACCTGTGCTATGAGGAGATGGGTCTAACCTGAGATTACCCCTACAACGTCACAAACTCACTAACTTTAACTCTTTATAATGTTTAATATAGATCAAATGTAGATACATAATTACAGATTTCATTACATAATATAAAACAAAGTCCCGTACCGCGTCTGTCTGTCTGTTGGCGATAAACTCAAAAACCACTGAACGGATTTTCTTACAGTTTTCACCAGTAGATAAAGTGGTTCATGAGGAAGGTCTTGGTATATAATTTGTCAAGGATTTTTTTTTATAATCAGGGCTCGACAGTGTCTGCTGGGCCCGCTAGTATTATTATAAATCTATGTAGTTATGTTACAACGTTTTGAAGCATTATTTTTTAAGACTAAGACTTATACATCCATTAAAAAAAACAAAGCCAACACGTCCGTTTTCAACAAATTCGCAACACGTCTAGTTTACCTGTTACCTACAATGTAGGCAGTAGAGTAAATCTATAGAGACAACTTCCTTATCCTTTGTAGCATCAGGAGGTAATGAGCTCCAACCCGTATGTATCGCTCTGACTTTGCTAAGCTAGTTATAATCGAGCGTGGAAGCGTGCTGCAGCTGTGTCTCAGGAACGGGAAAATGTGCTAGAGATTGGCCTACCTCTATATCGATAAAAATCATTTTTCAATAATAACCTATCTTACTTTAACTATAGTGTCATTTTTATAATATTACATTTTAACATTTTTCGTATAAGAAATCTTCCAATAAGAGTGCTGAAATGTAGAGGATAAATATATAAGATGCATAACTAGTTGTTATTCCTGTACACCCAGAATACCCCTGACTCTACTCCATGGAACAAATCCATCCAGAGGTTGCCTGGAAGAAATTGCTATTAGCAATAAGGCCGCCCATTGTACCAATAACAAAACGTGAAATGTTTTTGAAATGAATGTACATATATAATTGGTGTACAATAAAGTTTAGATAAATAAATAATCATTAAGGTTGATATTACGTACATCAAATATACTAGAGAAAAGGTAAGATTAATATTTATATATCCTTATATAAATACAGTATTAGAAAAATTAAACATTGGTATATAACATATTTTATATAAAACTTAACGTGCCCGGCGGTCGTTGTCCCGCACTGTTAACAAACCTTGACAAATTATATACCTAAAAATTTTCCTCATGAGTCACTGTATCTACTGGTGACAACCGCATGAAAATCCGTTTAGTAGTTTTAAAGTTTATCGCGAACACACAGACAGACAGACAGACGTGGCAGAGGAATTTGTTCTATACTATGTAATGACGATGTAAGTCGTTCAGTACATACACAACATTTTCAAACTGATAGTACTAGCTTTTACTCGCGGCTTAGCTCGCATTAATGTATATTTGAATTACTCCCTCGGAACAGTACATTTTGCCTGGACAAAAGGTCCTCACGATGATCACTTCAGTAGTTAAGGTGTGAAAGCATAACAGACAAACTCACATTCGCATTTATTATACATAATAGTTAGAATAGTAAACAAAGGGCGGGAAAAGTGAAACGTGAGTGAAACCATATGTACTCGTAACATAACATACAGTAATTTTTGTATGCTAAAAATGTAAACATCGATATACGGGAATAAAAGTGAACACAACCCTTCCGCCTCTCGCCATATGCCACGTTGCGAGCCCGCCCTTAAATTACAGAACTTCCCGCTCATAATAGAGAGATATGCCTTTAATATCTGCCGGATACTGCCACTGCATTGTTTACTTTTTGCGTACGTTTCTCTATTAAAAATTGCTTATTGTGACATACTGAAATCTGAAGATCAGTACTAATCCACGTTATCATAATCTAGTATATAGATAAAGATATTTCGAGCATCGTATTGCTTTTAAATATCCAAAAATAATGTAGGAGTGACAGGTGGCCTTATTCAGTACTAAGTAACCTCGTTGGACTTCTTTTTTTGTTTGATTATAAACTGTATCCTATCTCCTTATGCAGATTCCAAAATATAGTCTAGTCGACAAGTTGAAAATGATACAAAATAGAGATACTGCTCTTAAAATTATGTGTGATAGCTCATTGGATCCGGAATGACGTTTAATAAAATATGCCAAAAGTGTGTATTAGCCCATAAAAAATTGTAAAAGTTATAAACAATTAAAGATGAAAAAAATGGCATTTCTCTTTTTTGCCAATATTTAAAAAACTATTAATATTTAAGAAATTTCAAAAAAAGTATAAATATTTTTTTAACTTTTATGGCACGATCTTGTTAAGTATGTATGTAAGAAAGGTTGTACGAAGCGAAAATTTTTTACGGTACCATTATTTAAACAATTTTTTTCACTTACAATTAAGACGGTAATTCGAGAAAATTTCGTTAGTTAACAATTGTTTAAGTTGTTGAAAAATTAACTTTAAGTAAAATTTCCAACGGGAATAAATTATTTATAGTATTCAGAATACACCATAATTTTATCAAATTAAAAAAAAATGTTCAATACCTTAAATTAATTAATTAATGTGCCGTACTCGCTTTTGACGCCACGCGCGCATCTTTAAAATGTCACGTGCAGACCTATTTTCAGCGTTAAATTAAAATTATAAATAATGGAGATAGAGTTCCGGGAGTTAGAAGTTTTTTATTGGAAATTTCTCCTCTTTCAGAATCTTTTTTTGAAATTTCTTAAATACTAATAGTTTATTAAATATTGGCAAAAAACGAAATGCCATTTTTTTTATCTTTAATTGTTTATAACTTTTGCAATTTTTTATGTGCTAATACACGCTTTTGGCACATTTTTCTAGACATCATTCCGGATCCAATGAGCTATCGCACATAATTTTAAGAGCAGTATCTCTATTTTGTACCATTTTCAACTTGTCGACTAGACTAATACTACTTTATCAAGCCTCGATTTTATTTCCCTAATTATTAGTAACTAATAAGGACAACGCTACTACTATATTCAGTTATTAAAGGTTTTTTTTTCGAACTGACTAACGCTATAGGCTCGCCGGGCCTCCACATATTAACTGGAATACAAGGCGAGCGATGCTTAGGCGTTTGTCAACAAGCTGAAGGGTGCAAGGAGACCGAAACTAGGTTTGGGCTGTTGCCGAGATTCTGAAGCATATTTTGGAATACACATGGATACGAGATGTTCCAGCATAGACCTAAAAAGTGGTAATCAAACCGTAACTTACCTCTAATAGGATAACACTATTTGCCATTGCCTATAAATATAGGTACATAAGCTACAGAAACCACACACAAATGCATTGTATGGGATATTATTCCCGTTACTAAGGTTAATATTAATTTAGAGTTCAGTTTATTTTGGAATGTACAAAGTATTTTTTTCACTGGTAAGTTATGATATACTAGCAGTCGCTAGCGACTTCGTCTAAATACGTATGTGAATAAAGAACTATATATTAATCTATTAACAAAAACTAGGAGATAAGTCTTTTTTCATTATTAAATGAATTGCTAAATACGAATTTTCTTAGATATAAGTTCTAAAATTACGGATTTTCACCACCAACTTAGGGGTCGTATTTCCAAACACCCTTTCTTATATTGTTCACCTATCTACAGTGTATCGAAAAGGACCCCGCATACAAAATTCCACAATATGTCAATCAATCAGTCAGATGGTCTTTTATATAGATATAGTGTTTTACACTGAGCAATCAGTTCAACATACAATGAGTACCTACTATTTCAGTAAACTTTCTTATTCACCTTATTAATTAAGAAAGTGTTGCATAAAGTTTAGCATACTTATTAAATGCCCATATATATGCATCGAATTTGAAACTTTTTATAAACAAAATAATATCCTATAGTGTTACTAATCTACAGTGTTAATCTCGGAGCAATACTTTTCTATTGCACAAATTGACTATGAAAACAAATCAATCATAATGCTAAACGTTAAATCTATATTTCTTACAGATATTCGAGTTCATCGTCAGTTAAAACGACATAGTTTTTCGGACGAATTTTTGTATCGTACATTACAGTAATCAATAATATACATTACATATCCAACAAGTTGACAAAATGCAAAACAGAGCACAAACTGAACGCAGCCGATAAAAACGATCCTGAACAATAACCCAGGGTACAATTCCAATCACAATTACGCGACGGTCTTCTAAAACGCACCTGCTGACTATCGCGGGACGAACACGTGCCTGACTAAGAGCCTACTTAACGTAAGTGACCCCACTTACCGAATCCCAACTGTGCCGTCGGAGACACTCCAACAGTCGGCAATTTCACGAGCCCCGGGCACCAGCTGCGACCGACGCGCTAAAAAATAACATTCCCCAAAAATACATTCGCGAAAGAAAGGCATATTAGTCTCAAAGGGGCAATAATCGAAGCCAATCGGCCTACCAAACGTTCCGACACGACACTTTTTTTTATTTATATCCATTACTTTTGTGCGGTGATATCGTAAAACATATTTTTATGGACACGTGTAGACACCTTCTGATTTTGTAATAGGATAGTTGTTTTAGATCGATCCATGTTTTAAAAATGTTATTGAATCCGCTTATTATTAATCTGTCAGCCTGGTTTTGCACGTGTTATTAAGAAAATAAGACCAACTCTTTCATCTATAACAAGACCATGTAATAAAATAAAATTGCAGTCAATCTATCAATAGTTTTAAAGATGTCCCGTCTATAGTCTCCTGTTTTACTAACTTTTCCGTAGGTTTCAAACATTTTCTTTTATACAGACCTTGTCCTGACAGACACAAATACAAAAAAGATAATCAGCCTAATAGGTGCACCCGTCCTGAAGTTGTGTGCTTATATATAGGCAATTAATTTTTATTTTAATAGAATATAAACGAGATGACGTCATCGTAGTGGTGGTCGAGCCACGCTGAAGCTTTTACTGGTTTCAGCATGAATGCGTCGGCTCGGCCGGGGTAGTACCACCTGACCCACAGAAGCTTTTCTGTAATGTACACACCCACTCACAATTTTACATTTCTTTAATACAATTTTTAAAAAGCGCGTGCGGAGCCGCGGGTAGCAGCTAGTAATATAATAATAATATTATAAAGAGGTAAAGTTTGTGAGTTTGTGACGTTGTAACGTTGCAGGGGGTAATCTCAGGAACTATTAGTCCGATTTGAAAAATTCTTGCAGTGTTATATGGCTCATTTATCGGGGAAGGTTATAGGCTATTTCATCACGCTAAGACCTATAGGAGCGGAGCACTAATGAATAATGTTTCAAAATCGGGGTCTTTTTTCCTCTTGAGAGCTTCCGCTGCGTGGTAGCGTTAACCCAAAGTAACTATACGAGAATAATTTAGTCTTTGTTTCATTAAAATCAGTCTAATCTATCAAAAGTTAATGTAATTTTAATGACGACGCGACATAAGTACGAGAGAGAAGTAGATAAGTAAATGGACTTAATACATTCAGGTGACTCTCTATTAATCACTGTTATATAAGGTACCACGCGGGCGGTGTTGCGGGCACAGCTAGTAAGTTATATATGTATGTAAAAACGTTCGTATCGTAGCTACAAATGTTTTTGAAAAAGCGTTTCTGTAATGTACACACCCACTCACAATTGTACATTTCTTTAATAAATTTTTAAAAAGAGCGTGCGGAGCCGCGGGTTACAGCTAGTAAGTAATAAAATACATTTCAATCATTTTTAGAAATGTCTGTCTGTCTGTCTGTTCGCGTGAACACGCATCACTGCTAAACTACTAGGTTAACAATAAAACGACACAAAATAAAATCATAAAGCATATCCTCGAGAAGAATTTGGTCTTTGTTTCATTAAAATCGGTCTAGTCTATCAAAAGTTATTGTAATTTTAATGACGACGCGGCGTAAGTACGAGAGAGAAGTAGATAAGTAAATGGACTTAATACATTCAGGTGACTCTCTTAATCACTGTTATATAAGCTACCACGCGGGCGGTGTTGAGGGTACAGCTAGTAAGTTATATCTTTATATATAAATTTCTTCTGTGCGTGTGACATACTGAACTCCACCTAAACGGCTGGACCGATTTTAATAAAACTTTGTGTGCGTGTTCCAGTGGATCCGAGAATGGTTTAGATTCACAATTGGAGCCGGTAGGTGGCGCTGCAGTTGGCTTGTAGGATTTTTTAAAATTATCAAAGCAGGGCAACGTCCGCAGGGACCGCTAGTATATATGTAAAACATTAATATCTATATTTGTTCTTATAAAGAAGTTAACATCCGTGTACCTATATGTAATAATAAATGTTACACAGAAACAAATATTCATTTTAAAATGGAAATATAGATAAGTTTACATATTTAAATGCAGATTATTTATATGGCGCAGAGAAGGATAATGGGGCGTTTTGGAACCAAATTTGTCGTTAGCCCCGTAGATTAGATTTCAAGAGAGGCGACAAGTCAGCGTGTCGCACTGTCAAGAACATTTCGCGGCCCGGTGACAGACCATACTCTATTCCTTAAACTATGCTACATTGGTAGACCGTTAATTATGGAGAACTAATAAAAATCAAACGTAAATATCATAAATAGCTATTTATCAAATAAATGCTATAACACGTTAAGCTTACCTTAAAAAATATTATAATTAAAATAAAATCCAATTTAATTTTTAATATCCTGTATTGCAAAATATCGATTAATATGAATACAATTTATTCGAGGCTAAATAGAAGAACTATATGCTAATATGATCTAAATAAATATGTTTTACATTTTTTTCTATAATTCGTCATCAGGAATAAACTCTCACTCGGTAATTTACTTCAATATTTTATTTAAATGATTGCATTAAATAAAAATAGATAGGGAGATGATTTACCATTCCGGGCATCAAGTATACTTTGCTCATGAGTTATAAATTAATTATTAAATGTACGATGAAGGCAGTTGTATCTGAAAATATAAAAGATCACATAATCTATTTAAACTGAAACTTTTATTACATCGTCTCAAACTTTTTCGTCTGTGTGTTGCATGTCGCGTGATGGTCTGCCACGGAGTAGGGATAAAGTGAAAGACGCTCGTAAGAGCAGCCAGGGTCAATATGGCGTTGCCTATTGTTCGCAGCAGCTGACCGTGTAGTGTATAGACTATTATTAGTTAAATGTCTATAGTGCGAAAAAAAGTTTCACTTTTACCGTGGTTTCATAAAACCATACAATCCTTTTCTGAATAAACTTTCCCGTTATATCCCATTTGAGTAATGATAAAATACGATGATGAAAAAAAACTATTGCATTATATGTATGTATTTGCACTTAAACTTTCTTGTAAAATCTCGTTTAGTATAGAACTTTATATTTTCTTATATATTTATTTACTTATATTTTCTATTTAAATTTGAGTAAATATAACATTTAAATGTAATATTAATATGGTACAATACAAATAATAACTTAAATCGATGGTTACATACGACCAAATATTAAGATAGAAGAGGCATATTACAGAATATTAACAGGCTATTTTACTGCATATGTCCAACTACATTTCAATATACGCTAGACTGTTATACTTGACTAGTTTCTGTCCGCGACTTCGTTTACTTTGGGCTAACGATAATACGCAGCGGAAGTATTCAAGAGAAAAAATAATCCGATTTTGAAACATTCTTTATTGGTGCTCCGTTACTATTGGTCTTAGCCTGATGATATTAATGTACGATGAAGGCAGTTGTATCTGAAAATATAAAAGATCACATAATCTATTTAAACTGAAACTTTTATTACATCGTCTCAAACTTTTTCGTCTGTGTGTTGCATGTCGCGTGATGGTCAGCCACGGAGTGGGGATAAAGTGAAAGGCGCTCGTCAGAGCAGCCAGGGTCAATATGGCGTTGCCTATTGTTCGCAGCAGCTGACCGTGTAGTGTATAGACTATTATTAGTTAAATGTCTATAGTGCGAAAAAAAGTTTCACTTTTACCGTGGTTTCATAAAACCATACAATCCTTTTCTGAATAAACTTTCCCGTTATATCCCATTTGAGTAATGATAAAATACGATGATGAAAAAAAACTATTGCATTATATGTATGTATTTGCACTTAAACTTTCTTGTAAAATCTCGTTTAGTATAGAACTTTATATTTTCTTATATATTTATTTACTTATATTTTCTATTTAAATTTGAGTAAATATAACATTTAAATGTAATATTAATATGGTACAATACAAATAATAACTTAAATCGATGGTTACATACGACCAAATATTAAGATAGAAGAGGCATATTACAGAATATTAACAGGCTATTTTACTGCATATGTCCAACTACATTTCAATATACGCTAGACTGTTATACTTGACTAGTTTCTGTCCGCGACTTCGTTTACTTTGGGCTAACGATAATACGCAGCGGAAGTATTCAAGAGAAAAAATAATCCGATTTTGAAACATTCTTTATTGGTGCTCCGTTACTATTGGTCTTAGCCTGATGATATTATAGCCTTCCTCGATAAATGAGCTATATAATACGCAAAGAAGTTTTCAAATCGTACCTTTAGTTCCAGACCAAGTAACCAGGTAGACCAGGTTCCGGACCCCCTACAGCCTCACAAACTTTACTTCTTTATAATATTACTAGCGGGCAAGGCGGTCGTTGTGCCGCCCTGATAATAAAAAAACCTTTAAGTTAGACATATGCTGTCGCCGACTTTTTTGTAGGCATTATCAAGCTCTACAACTTTTCTCTAGAACTCAATCATATATCTCTCATCGTTAAGGCAGAGTTCGTAAGAAACGTTTTCGTTCGACCGCTTTTTCTCCGACTTACTTTGCAAATCCGACTATCACTAATACGTCTTTTCACTTTTCGGGTTAATATATAGCCTATGACACTCATAAAGGAAGTGGATTTTTATTGGTAAAAGAATTTTCAAAATCGGTTTATTAGTTCCAGAGATTATCCCCTACAAAACATAATCTCACGAACTTTACCTCTTTATAATATTAGTATAGATTAAAATTTTGTCACAAATATAACAATCTAATTGTATATCAGCATTACCAAGCGGATTCACCAAAATAAAAGATCGCCCTCTATATCGCTGTACGAAGTTTAACCGATTTCTCTCACCATTGCCCCCTGTATTTTTTCAATACGCGTTCGAGATCATTTAACATTTTTATGTGTAATCTCGCTCGGCGGCGATAAGACAAGGAGATTTTTGCGCGCTTCTCGCTTTATTTTTATCGGCTACGTTTTACTGCAAGTTTTGTATAGATTAAATCTAGCTGTGGGGTGTCTTCTGACTGCGTTTCCCGTTTATTGGCTTGTATTATGGACTTTCATAACATATCTTGGCATTTAAATATTAAGATAGTTTTGATATAAAATAAAATAACATATTAAACGTTGCATTATTAACTATTAATTACAATTAGAGACTGACGGCTTTGATAATAAAAAAAACAGACTGATAAACGGATTACATATTCTAAACCTAAAGAAATATATATAGTATTATACCGTTCACGTACTTACCCTTTCAGTACATTTTATAAAACAAAAGCCTCTGCCGCGTTTGTCTGTCTGTTCGCGATAAACTCAAACTCATGCGGTTTTCGTTAATAGATAGAGTGATTCACGAAAAAGATTTAAGTGCATCATTTGTCTAGACTTTTTGTAAATTGATTGAAATATAACGATAATTGTTGGAAGTGTCGCAAAAAGTTAAGCCGCCTGAAAGCTTTAGTCGAAAACGCTGCCTAATTAATCCCTTTGTGATATAACAAAACGATTGAGGTAATAAACGATGCTGACAAAGTCAGCTAGTATAAGAATATATCTGATCTCATTTTCTCTTGCTGGTACATTCTAAACATCAAATTATTTCCCAAATCCCATAATATTTTAGAGTTCACGGTTAGATTTACTCATATAACACAATCGTTTGCTTAATGAAACGGGCGAACGCCTACACCGACCGGCGTCACATCCATAGACTTTTCTAAATTATGCAACATTTGTATGGAAATACAGACGACACCCCACAGCTAGTGACTCCTTAAAAATACATCCCGTGTTTGTTGGCTCGGTTAGACGGGCTCTCGCGTTTTGATTGCTTTTTCATGTAGATCATATCGCATGAAGCCGAGAAATTTTATCTATTTTTCTTTTGTTTATTTTACAATGATACAAGAGAAATCAAGTACCTATAACAATTTGTTTAAAACTGTTTGTATATTTAATTTTATTTAAATTGAATACCACAGGATTATATTAAATTACAGGATTATATATTACATTAAAAATCATGACAATAAGTGGAATGGATGTCCATGTAAAATGTACAATCTAATTTCCGCCACTTAAAATTTCATATTTTAACACTTATTTTGTTGTTGGGATAATACATTAAAAAGAAGTTCACCTATCTATCTCTAAGCAATGGACTGTATATTGCACATTCTATGTTACTGATTATGTATATAGTATGAAGTAAATAAACATACGCCTTATGTTTGCTCGTATCACCTGATAAGTAGAGATTTCTAGCCTGCTGGAAACGGCAGGTATCCCTTACACCTCCGCCGTGAATACCGCTGTAGGTATTCAGGTGAAGGTAGCCACGTCCACCGCCCATCGCAACCTCTAATCCGACCAGTAGTTCCTGAGATTAACGCGTTCAACCAAACAAACAAACTCGCCAACTTTTTTTTTTTTATAGCATAGTAGGCAAACGAACAGTTGTGTCACCTGATGTAAAGTGATCACCACCGTCCATAGACACTTGCAACACCAGGGAGGTCGCAAGTGCGTTGCCAGCCTGTGTAGGGGGGGGGGGAAGGAAGGGAAAATGGAAGGGGAGGGGAGGTGGGTCTCCAGCGCTCTCACTGACCGAACGAAACCCAACAATGCAAGCACTGTTACTTTACGTCGGTTTTCTGTGAGAGGGTGGTCCTACCCCGGGTGAGCCTACCCAGTCATGCTGAAACCAGTAATAGCTTCAGCGTGGCTCTACCACCTACAATTATAACTAAATTGTTTGATAAAAAGAAAATTCCGAACTTACCAGAATATATGACATTAGTTTCATATTATAATAATTCTTCGCTCTGCGTATGTTTCGAGGGCAGACCAATTATGATATTTTTTTTACTTCCGACCTACCTGTAACCAATGCTGCCTTACCTCATATTCGACTCTAGCTACAGCCCTGAATCCATGTATACCGTCACTCGTCTTCCTCTACCTCTATTTCCGTCCATCTTAATAAGTAGTTAAAGATATAAATTAAAAATGCAACGTTTTGGAAGACAAAACAAAGACTTTTAAATATTATGGACCGAGTTTATGTTACGTTTACGAGTCGACCCAATAATAAAATTTAAGAAATATTGTGCAGCCCATTTTTAATCTAGATTGTTAGATATTAACAGAGTCATGGAATACAGAGTTAGAGGCGTATGTGGACATTCATGCTCCAAAATAGGCAGTTTCCAACAAACAAGTGACGAACACCACTCGCAATCACCAACTACAAATGTTTACTGGTAAACTTCAAGGGTCGTACTGCGATAGAAACGTCATTTACACTTGATGACGTATTTACCCAGAGTTTTGTAAATATTGTACATACATTAGAATGCGTCCCTATGCCTCCCGCCTTCACTCGCGTTTAATTTTCAACGCCTTCGATATAGATCTCGCGAAATTTATTCATGACCCCTATATCTAAACAAATAGGTATATAAGACAGATAAAAGTTACTAATATATTGAGAAAGCCTTATTTCATAAATAAGTATTGTCTTTTTAACTGTACTTCCAAAACGTTATCACTATTTTCTTAGAGTATTTTTCGATCTACATTTCATATAGCCAATTCCCGTGTTTCGCATTAATAAAATGACAACGGGTCGATCGAATCTAAAAAAATAAATAGTCTAGAACCATGTACTAGTAATTTCGCATCGTAGTCGTATGTTGATATACGGTTCGCAGTTTCGTATAGATAGCCTGCTCCTGAGGGTTATAACGCAATGGTGTATAACCTCTATAAGCTTTCTTAGTAAAGACACTACGAAATGCATTTTTTTAATGGCTAGTAATTATAATGATTAACGAGTTCAAACAAAAAAGACGATCAAGCTCTTAAACCTTTGTTAATGTCTACGTCCGGTACCGTGACACACCCGAGAGGCGAGACTACAACGCCACCCGGGGAACCACTATTGACCTGCGATACCGCGCTATTGACTCTATCGGGGTGTTACTAATGACCTCGAACGCTATTGGTGGAAGTTATCGGCTGTTCATTATTCATTCCGGTGTGAGACTACATTGGTGGCATATAAAGGGCAAGATGTCGCTGATCTGGGCAGACGGCTCCGTCGTCACGCGTTAGAGGTCGTCCGAGAGCACCGCGCGCTCCGACCTACGCGACGATGCGCTCCTCCCGCGCACCCCCGCCAGCTCCGGCTCCGCCGTCGAGCAGGCGCGTCACTAAGACGCCAGCAAAAGGTCCTTCTCAGGGCCAAAAGTCAACAGTATGTCAATCGTCGACTTCCGCTACGCCTACTGAATCTGCCGCCTCTCAAAAAACTAAGACCACTGCTTCGCAACTTGACACCGCCGCCTCTCGAAACATCAAGACCACCGCTTCGCCCATGGACAGCCGCACCTCCGTGCCATCTCCTCAGCCGTCGACTTCGGGTGTGCAACAGAGGCCGTCCGGTGGGGCGTACCCTTCGGCAGATGCATACGAGAGTGATATCCTCACTCTCGCCCAACTAATTACAGTTGGGGCTCTGTCGGAGGGCATGCTCCGTTGGATGGCGCTGTACATGCGCATCTCGGAGGCCGCAACCGAGGGAAGCCTGCCCTCCGCGTCAGACGCGGCGGCGCTCGAATGCGCCGCCCGCGGCTCACTCGCGCCACCCGCGATTCCGGACGCCCCGGATAGCCCGCTCGGTCGAGCGCTGCGCCGTAAGCGCAGCGAACCCGAAGCTGAGGCCACCGCGAACCGCGCATCATCACCACCGACTCCAACCGAAGCGCCGCCGCTCATCAAGAGAGCGAAAATCGTGAAGCCCACGCAGCAGCCAACATCATCGCCGCGACCAACCACCGCAACCCCAGCGGCGCGAGGGGTCGCTCCCACCCCCGCGTCAGCTACGCCGCGAAGGGTAGCCCGCGAGCAGCCCTCCTATGCGTCGATCGCAGCGCCTCCTGCGCGCGATCCGCAAACTACAACAGGCTCGGGCCTGCGGAACCCTAAAACGCAGCTACCGTGCGACAGTGCTGCCGCCGCGTCCGCGGTCGACAAATCGACATCTATCTCGCCCGGCGTTTCGGGTTCGCGTTACCCTCCGATTGTGGTCGAGCGCCTCCCCGACTGGGCTGTGCAGCTTCCACAGCTGGAGGCGAAGTTGGGACGCGCACCCAACGTACGCGTCTACGGAGAAGGAGTTCGCTTCATCCCGCAGGACGCCGAAGAGTACCGTGTCACATTGGACTTCTTAGAAAAGCAGGAGGGACTTGAATGGTTTACTTACACCCCCCACTCCCTGCAAGGCCTCAAGGTCGCGATTCGCGGCCTACCAAGCGGCACAGACCCGCTTACAATCCTTGGGGCTCTTCGTGAGAAGGGTTTCAACCCAGAATACGCTCGACAAGTGAATGGACGACGAGGCAGACCGGGATGCGTCTTCTTCGTGATCCTAAAATGCACGCCCGAGTTATTTCCCGCCATTTACAACGTAGACAAGATTGCTACACTGCCTATCACCATCGAAGCCTGGAGGGGGGAGCGCCGGCTTGCGCAGTGCTTTCGCTGCCAGCAGTTCCGGCACTCCTCGGCACAATGCCACAGGAAGATAGCCTGCGTCCGGTGCGGGGGGCCTCACCCCGCCCGACTATGTGATCGCCCGAGAGACGAGCCGGCGACCTGCGCCAACTGCGGGGGCGCCCACTCGGCGAACAATAAAACAAAATGCCCCGTGTTCAAACGCGAGTTAAGAAACCGCAAGGCCGGCACCCTGGCCCGGACCGGCCGCGGACAAACCAGAGAAGCCAGACCGACACCGACGGTGGTTGAGGAGACTGCGGCAGCGAGCCTCATGGCCCCCGCAAACGACCCTCCCTCCAAGAGACAGACGAGAGCACCGAGAAGAAAGAGAAAGTCTCGTGCGAGCGAGCGCGCAGTAGCCGCCGCCGAAAAACTCCTCATAGAGACTGAGACCAAGCTGGCCAGCCTGGTAACTGAGCGCGACCACAAATTAGAGACAGCCTCCCCGGAAGAAGCCGAGATCATCAAGGCGGAGTACAGGGACCGAGCGATTGAAGTCAGACGCGACTTCACTGAGAACGCCAGAGCTATCACGCACTTCTAATACAACACAGGAATAGCCACCACACTCACACCGGACATCGGGCGAGGATGAGACACACCCAGGGGCATCGCCACATTCGTGTCGATTGCGCCCGCAACATATGACACCCCCACAGAAGGTGGGGGGAGAGCGATTCCACCGCCAGAGGGGATACCCTGATGCGGTCCCCCCGCACGCCCCTGACGGGGCGCGCGAGAAGAGCCAGGAGAGTGATCTGGGCGCACTCCTATGTGGAAGTCATTGTAAGGCGAAGCTCTGGCCAAATAAATAGTAACAGTATCTAAGAAGTATTTATTGCCATTCCTGACTGCATCGACACTACACGTGATTAGTGTAACACCTTATAACCTTCTATCTATACATATAAGATGAATTTAAATCAAGTGTCTGTACGTTTTCGATTTTCGTAAAAAAAAAATTGTTGCAGGTGTCTAGGAATAAGTAATAGAATACATTTCGATCATTTTTAGAAATGTCTGCCTGTCTGTTTGTATGAACACGCATCATTGTTAAAGTAACTGGGTCCACAATAAAACTATACTAAAAAATTCATAAAGCATATCTTCGAGAATAACTTAGTCTCTGTTTCATTAAAATCGGTCAACTCTATCAAAAGTTATTGTAATTTTAATGACGACGCGGCGTAAGTACGAGAGAAAAAAGTAGATAAGTAAATGGTTTTTTTTTCGAACTGACTACGCTATTGACCATGCAAGGTCTTAACAGCTTCACCGGACTACTAAGGCGAGCGCTTAAGGCACTCAGCCGATTTTATTTTGACAACTAGCTCAAGGGTGCACGGCACACCTCGGCTTTGGCTGTTGCCTGATACATGCAATTCGCGACCTATCTGAGCTAACCTAAGCTAACTATTCATACATATATGTGTTGTTGAAACATATATGTGTACCAAGCGTACATACCTCAACAACTCCTATATATATTTTAAGTAAATGAACTTAATACATTCAGATGACTTTATTAATCACTGTTTTTACATAAGTCGAGGGCACAGCTAGTGTTAGAGTAAAATTATCAAACACATTCGTTTATTCTTATTTGAATGCTGACATAATCGGTGTGTAAATGAGATCCATATCCATCGTCAACATGACAATTCACTAGTAAGTATATAAAAAGTAGGACTATTGTGATACATTATAAATCATTACATAGTATAAAAGACCCCTACCGTGTCTGTCTGTCTGTCTGTTCGCGATAAACTCAAAAACTACTGAACCGATTTTTATGCAGTTTTCACCAGTGGATAAAGTGATTCACGATGAACGTTTTGGTATAAATAATTTGTCCTGGATTTTTTTATAATCAGGGCGGGACAACGTCTGCCGGTCCCGCTAAAAAATGTACCCGATCGAGTTTCTTGCCGGTTCTTCTCGATGACTGGGTTGTTTTCCGAACCGGTAGTAGTCTTTGACGTTCATAAGTGCCTTATTAGGGCCTAAACTGAATAAAGTATTTTTGATTTGATTTGAAAAGCCTAAATTAGTACATGAATGAGAAATGTAAATTGGGACGTATTTATTAGATCTCGGAAGCTTAGCAGGAATATTAAATTTGAAGTGATTAGTAATCTGTGGACAGTCAACTTTGTGATGAAATATATTAAATAAAAACATAAGTTCTAATATTATTCTTCGATTATCTAAAGAGGATAGTTTGAAGTGGGTAGGACGGTCATTATATTCTGTAATTTTACTGACTACAATGCAATTGTAACAAAAATGCCATAAAAATCTTTTCTGTACTCGTTCTATGTTTTTTATATAAATATCATAATATGGATCCCAAATTAGACTGCAATCTTCTAAATTAGGTCTTACTAATGATTTATATAAGTGTATTTTATTACTGCAATTCTTAAAATTCTTACAATTCCTCAAAACAAAACCTAATATTTTAAATGATTTTTTAATAATATTATTTATGTGTTTATGAAATTTTAGTTTTTTATCAAAAACTATACATAGATCTGTTATATGATCAACTTCTTGCAAAATATTTTCTTCTATCCTATAACGGTGAGATATAACACTACATAAGTAAATACATTCTTTATAATCCCGCATGTTTCTTCTAGTTCAGTCACTACATATTATAAAACAAGGTCCTCTGCCATGTCTGTCTGTCTGTTCGCGATACACTCAAAAACTACTGAACAGATTTTCATGCGGTTTTCACTAGTAGATAAAGTGATTCATAAGGAAGGTTTAGATATAATGTCCGCCGCACCCGCTACTTACTTATAATGAGTATAATATGTATCACTGGATATTCTTATAACTGGAAACAACCATAAAGCTCTTCGATATAGACTCGATTTTCCTTCTAAAAAAGTATAACATACTTTGGAGTTTAATCGTCCATCTTTATCAATATACTAGAGGTTGCCCGCGGCTTCGCTCGCATTGATGTAGATTTTACCCATCCATAGGGAGCAATACTTTTTATCTGGATGTAAGGTACCATATGTCCTTTTGTGAACTTCTGGTGACATGTATGCAAAATCTCACGATGATCGGTTGAGCAATTAAGGCGTGATAGCGTAACAAACAAACAAACTCGAATTCGATTTTATAATATTAGTAAAAATAGTGGTTTAATTTTAGAAGTGGTAGAACCACGCTAAAACTTTTACTGGTTTCAGCAACGTTCCTAAAATTATATAGAAATTAAAATTTCGACCTGTAAAGTTGTGATGCGCATTAAAAAAGCACAACGTAAACCGGCTATCACGTATCCTCAATACTGTTTGGAAGAACATAATATATCTTCATATTAAAGAATTCAAAAGAATTAAAGGTTCAGTGCTTTCAGAGTGATACGTTTTCACAGCGACAGAAAGACACACAGACAAAAATTGTGAAAGGATTATTTTTGGCTTTTATATCAATAACAAAGTCTACCCCAATAAAAATTTTCAAAAAATATTTAATGTACAGATTTGGCTTTGTTACAGTTTTATTATAGTATAAATAGAAGATATAGATAGAAGATTGATAAAATAGGCTTTTTTTGTACAAAAATTTTAGCTTTGCCATAAGCTCAGGGAAATTTTAATCGAAATACATGTGAAAATCAGTGACAAAAAAGACGACGACTTGGTTTTAATTAGCTCTTTCTCTGGGATAACTTACCAAGTGATAATTGATCAGTTATCGAGTGGGATGAAAAATGATTTAAAATCAAAATCGAAAAATCCTTTATTCAATTTAGGCCCTGAGAAGGCGCTTATGAACGTCAAAGCTACTACCGGTTCGGAAAACAGCCCAGTCATCAAGAAGACCCGACAAGAAACGCAATTAATTACTAAAATAACTATTAAAAAATAGGGGTTGGTGTTAGAAAAGTGAAAATTTAGAGTTATATGTATTTTTTAATACCTCATTATAATAAGATAAAATTTAAAAAAAATGTACAAAAAATTAAAAAAATATGTTAGGGGTGAACAACCCTTATCATATAGGGGTATGAAATATAGATAGTAGCCGATTCTCAGACCTACTGAATATGCATATAAAATTTCATAAAAATCGGTCAAACCGTTTCAGAGGAGTACGGTTACTAACATTGTGACACGAGAATTTTATATATAAGAAGATATTGTATTCCATAATATAAATAAGCCGCCTCAAAGACTTCAAATTTTGAAAATTGTATTGGCGATTCAATTTAAGTATCATAAACATAAGGTATTGTAAGAAAATATAACCGATTAAACTCATCAATTCGGCACCAACTAAAATAAACTTGACATTTTCAAGACAAAAATTATATCGAAATAAGTTATTGATTTAGAAGTGAGCAATGAATTATTCGTCCATTGAACTATGGCCAACGCACAACCTACACCGATGAGACTGGAAGCATGAAATTTTACAGGGGAGTTGCTTATATAACGGAAATGCATACTAAAAGATCATTTTAATAAATGCATCCCTTAAAATTATTTAAAAATAGGATAGTCTATTGACATGTTACCAATAAAATATTCTCACCTGTACGTTTAGTAACTTTATAATGATAAAAAAATATTATAATCTTCTATCTATTTTATTATCGTAAACAATAGGGAGGTGGGCCTCCGGCGTTCTCACTGACCGAACGAAACGCAACAATGCAAGCATAGTTACTTCACGTCGGTGTTCTGTGAGAGGGTGGTACTACCCCGGACGAGCCGACCCATTCATGCTGAAACCAGTTATATATTCAGCGTTGCTCTACCACCCGCAACTGTGCTTTTGTTTAATGTTTTATGTTATTTCAACTACCTACTTAAGAATAATAATCAAGAAAAATGAAAAAAAGTTGAAAATGATATTAAAAAACAAGCGGAAAATGAAATAACAGTTGAATGTAAATTTTAATGATAAAAGAAAGTCGAGTCAGTCATAAGGACCACACAGAATAATTTGAGTCAGTCATAAGGAGCACACAGAATAATTTGAGTCAGTCATAAGGACCACACAGAATAATTAAAATATTTTTTAATCAGTTATATAGTCTGCATTGTTAAAACGTCATAATCGCAATATTAAAATTATTTACCTTAGTCTGGTTTTCACCTGTATTCGCACACTGAGCAATAATTATACAGGTACATTTTTATACAGTATATTAATTTTAAAAAATATGATGGGCTGCACAAGTCCAATACAAAATATCAATATTACATGCACACAGGCCTACATACTACGCCTCTAGTCTGACGCAAGCGCAATACGTTACAAGCATGTCGATATCACCGGTAATGCGTCACAGGCATATCGAGGTCATCTTTTTTTTTCTCGAACTGACTACGCTATTGACCCGGCAGGGTCTTCACAGCTACACCGGACTACTAAGGTTGGCGCTTAAGGCACACAACCGATTTGGGTTTTAGGTAACATACACAAGGGTGCACGCACACCTCGGCTTGGGCTGTTACCTGGAAAAAGACGCGTCTGTCCTAGCTAAACTATTCTAAGCTATTCATACATATATAAATTTGTGAACCATACAATCGAAATTGCATGACTCACAAATGAATACGTGTATATCGGAATGAAACAAACTAAA
>MU159079.1:130542-143496 GCA_015888305.1 Antheraea pernyi | reverse complement strand
ACTTGGGACTGACGGCATCTTGAATACATGCGTCTATAGCAGGCGCTTTCACTATTATCGCTGTCTTTATCATACAGCCAGTGTTGCGCTACACTATAGCTATAGCTAAGTTATTCTATACATATTATTTTTAATTTACTCTCTTTTATGTCTAAATAAAATATTACTAAAATTACAGCTATCTTAACATGGTTTAAACATACTTTTTTTATTTACAAAAAATGAAAAAATAAAATGGTTTGAAATGAATTATTTTGTTTATAAAGAATATCACCAGGCACATTATTGTCAATAACAAAATTGTCGGGAAGTGATAAATTCATGTTTTGAATAGCGTTTAAAAGTTACTGAAAAAAGACGTTCCTAAAATTATATAGAAATTAAAATTTCGACCTGTAAAGTTGTGATGCGCATTAAAAAAGCACAACGTAAACCGGCTATCACGTATCCTCAATACTGTTTGGAAGAACATAATATATCTTCATATTAAAGAATTCAAAAGAATTAAAGGTTCAGTACAATTTTTTTGTTTTTTGTTATCCTGGAGAACTCGATGCATTTTATGGGACAAAAAGTATCCTAAATGTATCCTTGTAATATTTGGTGTCACTGTGTCAAGTTTTGTCAAAATTGGTTCAGTGCTTTCAGAGTGATACGTTTTCACAGGGACAGAAAGACAGACAGACAAAAATTGTGAAAGAATTATTTTTGGCTTTTATATCAATAACAAAGCCTATCCCTATAAAAATTTTCTAAAAATATTTAATGTACAGATTTGGCCTTGTTACAATTTTATTATAGTATAGATAGAAGATTGATAAAATAGGCTTTTTTTGTAAAGTTTTAGCTTTGCCATAAGCTCAGGGAAATTTTAATCGAAATACATGTGATCTCACTGACCGAACGAAACGCAACAATGCAAGCATAGTTATTTCACGTCGGTGTTCTGTGAGAGGGTGGTACTACCCCGGACGAGCCGACCCATTCATGCTGAAACCAGTTATATATTCAGCGTGGCTCTATCACCCGCAACTGTGCCTTTGTTTAATGTTTTATGTTATTTCAACTACCTACTTAAGAATAATAATCAAGAAAAATGAAAAAAAAAATGAAATTGGTATTAAAAACCGAGTGGAAATGAAATAACAGTTGAATGTAAATTTTAATGATAAAAGAAAGTCGAGGCAGTCATAAGGACCACACAGAATAATTTAAATAATTTTTAAATCAGTTATAGTCTGCATTGTTAAAATGTCATAACTTCAATATTTAAATTATTTACCTTAGTCCGGTTTTCAACTATATTGACACACAGCAATAATTATACAGGTACATTTTTATACAGTTAATTAACAAATCAAAAATATGATGGGCGGCAGAGGCTCAATACAAAATATCAATATTACATGCACACAGGCCTACTAGTCTACAACATACTTAGCGCGCGCAGCAAAACGGACAACCGCTCGAGTCGACGGTTCGATCGGAACTCCCTTCCTCGAGGTCATCGGTGTAGCGAACCAAAAGGTTTAAGTTATAAGCAGTCAGTACTGGGATGTGTGACCACAAGGGAACACAGCGTTGGTATTTCTGTTGTATTTTTTTAATTAAAATGTTTCCCTTTAATACATAAGTTTCACTTCTGGTGTGTATCTTTACGACATACTCTGTTCTTTATAATCAAACAACGCGGCTGTAGAAATTTTCTCTTCAATAATTTAATTCCTATTAGTTATTACTCATTGTATGAACAAAAGTATAAGGCAACAAAATCCATAGAAATACAATGAGAGGTGCGCGCGTCACGCAAAAACTACTGGATAGATTTAGATCACCTTTTTTCATTTTACTTCTTAGACACTTGGTCCTTATCCATATAAAGAGAGACATTAATAAATTTATTAATAACTATACAATAACGCAGGATAGTATGTATCTTCCCAAGAAGTATAAACGTGACATGCGTTCGACCATGTGTTTTCCTGCTGTGTAAAAATGTGCAAGCAATGTTGTGCTTATAAACATAAACATTTCCTCTGTACATAAAACATATTGTTAAGGTAATAAAAAAGGCAGACGAATTCGGGGGTATCAGATAATTTTTAAATAAGTTTCTATATGTCGTAATAAGCTAATAATACCTCATAGACAAAAATAAAAATATATTTATTTATATTTTCGAACGTTAAATTGTGTACAACACTTATGTATAATATATATGGACAAATAAATAACACGTATGCTTTTTAGCGATAATATATATAATAATATCATAGTGCGTAAACATATATTTATATTGTAATTATCTTTATAGTGTTTAGATTTTAATTTATCTACCACATAGTGCATGTTGTGGCAGTTTTGTTTTGTTTATATGTGTGGTATATTGGTCACTAGCTGCTCTTAAATAAATAAAAACATATCACTGCATATTTTTTATACCCGAAAACATCAAAATAATTAATCGAAATAGTCGTTAGGATATTTTATCGGTACTTTATAGGTCACTAGCTGACCCGTGCAACTTCGTCTGCACCAAATCGGTTATTACAGGTTTCAATTGTGTTTTTAAAAGCAAACAATCTTAAAAAGCCTAAACCCCAATTGCAGCGACATCCAGCACTTCCAATTTTGAATCCAAACTATCCAGGAACTCAGTGAAACATATACCCAGTTGGTATGTGATTTTTCTTTTAAATAAGACTAGAACCTGTTCGCAGCATTACCTAAAGTGTCCAGTGAAAGTATCCAAACTAATTTACATATATTGCCGATAAATGTCTATCGAATGTATGTGAATATACTGCCTGTTCCCAGTACCCCTTGTAACATCATCACTTAACATACTGTAAAAATTAAACTTTATCTACATTAAATTTCCATTTTGTTTTAGTTGTTTGTTTTATAAGAATTTATAAAGTATACGTGAAATCTGCATTCAATCTTAATTTTGTCAAATTAATTTTACTTTTGACATATAAACCACCTTTTTCACTGAGATACTGAGCTTGGGATAATATACCTTTCTA
Source organism: Antheraea pernyi (assembly GCA_015888305.1). Lineage (NCBI taxonomy): Eukaryota > Metazoa > Arthropoda > Insecta > Lepidoptera > Saturniidae > Antheraea > Antheraea pernyi. The sequence continues at coordinate 140,467 of MU159079.1, read as the reverse complement.
ACAGTGAAAGAATTTTTGAAATCGGATTACCAAGAATACCAAGCATTCCTCGAAAACAAAACTTTACCTCTCTTTATAATCATTATCATTACATAGTATAAAACAAAGTCCCTTACCGCGTCTGTCTGTCTGTCTGTTCGCGATTTACTCAAAAACTACTGAATGGATCTTCATGCGGTTTTCACCAGTGGATAAAGTAATTCATGAGGAACATTGGTATATAATTTGTCAAGGTTTTATTATCAGGGCGGGACATCGTCTGCCGGGCCCGCTAGTATTAGCATAAATACAACATATATAAACACTTCAACTATCGCTTCTAGTGTGTTCTGTCACCGCGTCGGTAGATGTAGCTTCGAATTCTGTAACGGTATTTTCAGTATTATTGTGTTGAAGCCGTGTTGCATGTTCGTAGGGCTTTTACTACATAATTAGCTACCTTATATAGAAAATTAATCGCCAACCACCTATAAGTGTGTTCTGTCAACTGCACGTGACAGCCAAGCCTCCAGATTTAACATCATCTTTGGACACACTGTCATTTAGTATTAGGCGAGATTTTGGTTAAAAGCTAAAACCTATACGGCGTTATTACAAAAAAGTTAAATACGTATCGAATACTTGCTTTAAAAAGGTTTGCTCTTTTGCTTTTTGCTCTTTGGTCTCGCTTTGGTTACGTTAGGTTAGACTTGCGAAAAAGGATAACTTGCCTCGGGCGAGCGCGGTGCATTTAATTCGAAACCTTTTTAAACCAAGTATTTAACTTTTTTGTAATAACACCGATAAAGTTTAGAGATCCTTCTTAAGTTTAATAACATTCTATCGTCTTTAATTTTGTGTTATGTTGTTTTTCCTGGACAATTTAATTTCGTTGAGGTGGTTTGACCGATGGAATATCAATCCCATATTCGCAGATTCGAACCCCGGCATATACTAGCGAATTTCTCAGAACTTCTGTAGATACATTTACTAATTTAAATCGGTAACATTATCGGCTGCTATTACCCACCAACTATAGAACTGTGGATTTCACAAAGTTTGAAAATTGAAATCGCCAATACCCTAAAATTATTTAGCTGTCAATACAATGCAGTATTACATAGGATAGTTATTAATTCATTCCCATAAAAAATTGATTCGCTATATGCAATTTTAAAATGAAAAAAGGGAAACATAAGCACGTGCCACTCTGTTTATATCATATTTTCCATCCGGCAGGCTTTATTTTATTACATCGATACGTAACCTCGCTTTTGCCGCCAGTACAATTTCAAACCGCTTCATCTGTAATACCGAGCCAGGTTAAATCTTGACGCCATTCGAATAAAGTATATTTTAGTTTGAGCCGATTTTAATTTTAGGTGTGATCGTCATTCCTGCTGGGCTAACCTTATATTCTTGGAAGAATGGTTGGTAAATTTTCAATACTCTCTTTATTAGGTCGGGCAGGAAGAGGGTGAGCGAAACGGCCTTTATTAGATTTTCTAGAAACGTGAGCCGTTATAGGTGCGGCGATTGCATAGCCTGCGCTTGACACCCCGATATTGAAAATTTATAGTAATTTACTTTGGTATTACAAATAAAATAAATGCTGCAACTAGCTAAATTACCCGTAACCTGTGATACATAGAATATATAACAACACATAGGCCACTCGATGCAACTACCCACAAATTAACAATAATATGTATTATGATCAAAAATCAAATGTAATTAATTAATGACCAAAGTAATTAACCTACTCAGTAGAAATATGTCATAACTTCTATTAAACAAAACTCAACGATAACCCTTTTGATTTAATCAAAGAACAACCCTTCACTTATCTTTTTAATTAGTCTGACAATCAAAAATGAGCCAACAAAACAACTCTACGTAATCACAAAAATTAACAAATACTTATCCTCTGTATTTAACAAACTATTTATTTTCGATAATTTTATTTCCAATTGCCCTTTCCCGCTTTTATCAAATATTAAATTAAGACTTGTAAATAGTATAATCTTGTATTTTTAATTGACAACACTTTGTTTTTGCTAAATCGCAAAATGTATTTTTCTACAATATTATATGTGTCATATAAAAATTACGGTCAAATTAATATTAAAACTTTTAAATAATTTTATTTTGTTTCTAAAGAGTCTATTGTAAAACCTATTATATTAACTTCATGAATTATGGTAACATTTAATTATGATGTTGCCCGAATTAAAAAAAAAATCTATCCCATATACCAAAAAAATGTATTAAAAGGAAAAAATAACGTAGCGACAAACCAATCCAGCTATTCATAGCTTTTGTTACTTTTCAAATTACGCAGCGAATAATCTCGAAATCTGTTTAAAAAAATATATCTCCAATTAATTTGTAGAAAAAAATATATTATATTTGAAGCATTTACTAATAAACTATCTAGAGACCTTTTTTTAGAACTCCAACATTATATTTATAGCGCCTGAGAGATAAGAGATACGCTCCATGTTTTACGTAAAAAGTTACAAGATACATATTTATGTAGCATGTATTTAAGATTTAAAAAAATCACAAATACAAGAGTGAATTACAAGTGATATTAATTGTAACTTGTAAAATATGATATTAATTGTAACTTGTAAAATACACACGTAGTTTTGTCAAACGTATTATTGTAAAAACGTATTAATTTATAAGAAAAAACGTTTGTAATACAAAGTTCGAAACATTTGATAAACTGGGCACAGTGCCATCTATTTTTACAAAATAGCAATCAGTCTTTATACTCATATAACTAGTCCGCTGATAGTCAAAAATACAATCATTGGAATGTAGATGGTAGTAAATAGAAAAATTTGAAATTTTATCAATTGTTAATTATCGCTAGATAAAAAATTGAAATTATTTTCACTGCGTTTTACTAGTATTGAATTCAATAAATTACATTTCAGAAATTATATTAAAATTGGTATCACAATTGTCATTAGTTACACCTATATTTAACTTTGATAATATATGTGTGTTATGAAATGTTTATTTCTCAGTAATTATTAAAAAAGAGTAAATTAATCACAAAAAATATTTTAGATCTAAAAATATTAAATTGTTCGCAAAGTTTAGTCTATTAGTTTTTTTATAGACTTCACAAAGATTCTGTTTGATATCCTTATTATCAGTCTATGGAATTTGTAAAGTGAGGTTATTTTGGTTTAACTATGATGTGTCAAAGTTTCCAATAGAATAAGTATGAACTAACATGTAATGATAACTTTTGGTCATCAAATGCAAAAGGAAAAAAATGTCTGTTGTTATAGAGACTACACTCGGTGACATCACTGTCGATTTATATCTCGAACAACGACCTGTAACATGTTTAAACTTTATAAAGCTATGCAAAATGAAATATTACAACTTCAATTTGTTTCATTCGATACGAAGTGGATTTATTGCTCAAACTGGAGATCCAACGGGCACAGGATCTGGTGGGCAGTCGATATTCGGTGTTTTAGGAGGTCCAGAGAAACGATTCTTTTCTGGTGAGAAAATGCCGAAAATTAGACATACAGACACTGGCTTACTTTCGATGGTATGTACGGATGACATGATGGTTGGATCACAATTCTTTTTCACTCTTGCTCCTGACTTAGATTCATTAGATGGTGTGCATTGTGTTATCGGCGAAGTTACTGAAGGCCACGAAGTCCTTCGAAAGCTCAATGACGTCATATGTGATGACACACACCGTCCGTATCGAGATGTCAGGATAACACACACGGTCATACTGGAAGACCCATTTAATGATCCAGCTGGATTTAGAGCACCCTCCAGATCCCCATCGCCAAGTGCTGAACGATTATGTGGTGGTAGAATTGCTCCCGATGAAGAAATAGATGAGACAAAAGGTAAAAGTGCAGCAGAAGTTCATGAAATGATTGAAGAGAAAGAAGCCAAAGCGCGAGCTACTATTCTAGAAATTATAGGTGACTTACCAGATGCTGATATTGCACCACCTGAGAATGTACTTTTCGTTTGTAAATTAAACCCTGTTACAACAGATGAAGATTTAGAAATAATTTTTAGTCGATTTGGTAAAATTGTGAGTTGTGAAGTTATCAGAGATAAAAAAACTGGAGACTCCCTACAGTATGCTTTCATTGAATTTTCCGATAAGAAATCTTGTGAAGATGCATATTTTAAAATGGATAACGTTTTGATTGATGATAGAAGAATACATGTAGACTTCTCGCAGTCAGTATCTAAAATAAGATGGTTGGGTAAAGGCAGAGGAGTGAAACATATAAGTGAAGAAGAACTTAAATCTAGCAATCGTACTCATAATGATCATCCAAATCAACTACGAAGTAATGACAAAAGTTACAAAAACGGTAAAGATTATGATGGCAATAGAGAAAATTATAAAGATAAGAAAAGATATGATGATAGAAGAGATAGTGAAAAACATCATAAACATGATAGAAATAAGAAAACCACACATAATAGAGATAGAAGTAGAAGTAAATCTAAAAAAGATAGAGAAGAATCTAAGTATGATAAATACAATTCACAAAAAAATACTCAACGCTATGAACAATTTAATGAGAGGAAACATAATTCTCATAAAGAAGATAGTAGTAGAAGAAAAGAAGACTCCAAACAATTACCCCACAGAGATAGATATTATGAATCCATCCATGATCAGAACAGAGAAAAATCCAAACACTTTTCAGAAGAAAGGTATAAAGAAAGAAACTCAAACAGGGATGATAGAAAAAATCATAGATCTGAAAGGGACATAGAAGGTAATAAGGGAAATCTGAAATACAGTACAGAAGAGAAGTTACATAAAAATCATGAAAAACGCAAACCAAAACATATTAATATTGAACCGCGAACACCTTCTCCAATTTTAGAAAAAAAGGGAGAAGCTTTAAAAAATGATGAAAAAAAAACCCGGAGAAGTAAGAAAACACGTAAACCTTCTACATCATCGTCGGACTCCGATTCATCTGAATCAAGTTCATCGAGTAGTCAGTCGACCTCGTCCGGTGAGAAAAATAGAAAGAAAAAGAAATTGAAAATAAGAAAGAGAAAATATTCCTCCTCTAGCAGCAGTAGTAGTTCTAGCAGTAGTGACTCGAGTTCTAGTTCATCCACAAGTAGCTCTAGTAGTAGTTCAAGCACTAGTTCCGATACTAATATGAACAAAAGAAAAAGACCTGATAAAAGTACTAGTAATAAAGATGTTCACAAACTCAAAAAGAAAACTTAGATAACAATTAAGTTAATCATTTTGGTGTTTTAATTTATGAGATGAAATTATTTCATGAGATATAATAATATTATTATAACATATGTTATCATCACCTATTTCTAACTGTAATTTTGACAGAAAACTGCTTAGTTTCCTTTAAAAGTTTAGTTAAGTAAAGAAAGACTATTTTTTTTTTTCGACCTGACTACGCTATTGACCAAGCAAGGTCTTAACAGCTTCACCGGACTACAAAAAGACTATAATATGTTTGTAGTATTTAGTAACACAATCAAATGTTTTTAAGTTCTTTATATATTCAGAACAAAAATACACTGACACAGGTGTAATATATGAATTAAAAAAATGATGAGATATTTTTGCATATGAAAAGAAAATACAAAAATACGATTTGTGAGAACTATGATAAAGTCTGAAAATGTGTTTAAAATTGTATGATTTGAGTACTATTATAATTTTTGGAGATTTAGTAATGTGTTTCATTACCATACTTTATGATTTTAAAGGATTAGATGAATACATTATAAGATCTTACATTTTCAAATATTTCCTTTGTGCCATTCTGAATATGAATACAATGCTTTTTATTCCAATATATGAATGTATATTTAATTGAATTTTAACAATATATGTACCTCATTAAGCATTGTTTAATAAGTAGCTAAGAAAAATTACAACTATCATATGATGTGAGTTCTAATACAATTTAATTTACTTATGTAATAATTTACAAAAATAAATATAATAAATGAATGAAAGGTCCATAAACCTAGCATTTATAAAAACCTAAGTTCTATATATAGCACAGTTTCTTTAATGTTATGATCAATTCATAATATTCTTATTCTGTGTTGATGATACTGGTAGTAGGATGAATTACTACATGTGCACAAAAATCTACGATTATATAAAAGCAATATATTATTGAAGTAAACAATCGAAATGTGTTAATTGTAATTTATATAAATACTATATTTCAATATTTTTGTCTATTCTACAAATTGGTGAAGCAGTAGCGGCCATAATGGATTTTTACGTGGTGTCATATATTAAATACTGTTTAAATCCTTTTCTTTTCAAAATTCTCTTGATGTTGTTTAAAGTTCACTATTTTTTTTATTACCTACAGTTTAAAATATACATGTATATCGATTTCATATAATTGTATTAAAAATTGTAATAGGTTATTGTTATCAAGGCTCAAAACAAACCCTGTCTCGGTCTAAAATATTTTATAATACACTTTTCGCATATTTAGAACTTTTTCTGTTGACATATAACACTAATGTCAGTAAACGCGTTGTATTAGATTATACAACAGCATCATACATATTAAATCCTGATAATATATAAATTTATTGTAGTTAATATAAAAAATAAAGTAGTGAACGTTAAATTGAAGTTATAAAGAAATACTGACTGAGATGAATAAATAATTGTGTGCCGTTTTCGTCCGGATTCTTAGTACTTACCACATCGCGTCTTATAAACAAACACATTTAAAATTTTGCTCTTTACAATTTAAATATTCTATTAAATGAAATAATTAAGCTATTGAATGTTCTAAGCTAGCAAAATAAAAGTTTGTGTATAAATATCGTTATTTATAAATGAGTCTAATAGTATTTAGCTATCAAATTACACTTAATTATAAATATATAACCTATAATTACCATTATAATGTTATACGGATAACATTATTGGTACAAACTAGTATTTAAAGTATATTTAGTAGGTACCTTTACCTACATTTGAAAAAAATATATTATTTCGTGGAAATAGCAAAATAAATATAATCTTATATCTGTTACATGTTGGTTATTATACCAGGTGACTGTTTAGACACTCGCAGTTTCTAGGATATGACACTTCATGGTCACATTTAACATATAAATTAATAATATTACAACAAATACTAATAAGACTTAAGATAAATTTTGTTCTACGATTTTCAAAGTATAGCTATAAACATGTAAATTAAATAATAAACTTAAGTGTAATGTCCTTTGCCAAAAGCTACAATGGTTATAGTTAATAACTTCCGGTAGTAAAACCGGCAATAAGCTCTTTTGTTTTGTTCCTGACGTACCCACGTTCCTTTTCAAATGAAAGTGAAATCACCGATCGGTCATTGACACTGCTTTAACATAGACGTGTAGAGGAGTGTGTATAATTTTTGTATTTTCTAGATAATTGGGTAAAATATTAAGCACATATTTTTTAATTTATTTAGACGAGAATCGAGTGCATGATGCCCTTCAAAAATATTGCCACTGTCTAAACAGTCACCTGGTATCTTTTAATAATTTTTAACTACATTGAATGTCTATGAATCCATCTACCTACAATGTATCTCTATAACTGATACCTAGATAATTATATTTCTTCAATGATAAGAAACGTAAACCGGAAATAGATTTACAGTATGTCAGTTAGCAACCTTAGTAAAATTCACAAAAACTACAAGTGCTTTTATTGTACCGGCTTTTATTACTAGCAGATTCAACTGCGCTGTACAGAAAACTATAATCTAATAATATTATAAACAAGTAAAGTTTGTGAGGTAGTAGGGGGTAATCTCAGGAACTACTGGTCAGATTTGAAAAAATCTTTCAGTGTTAGAGACCTCATTTATCGAGGAAGGCTATAGGCTATACCAATCACGCTAAGACCAATAGAAGCGGAGCACCACTGAAGAATGTTTTAAAATCGTTTTTTTTCTTCATTTTGAGAGCTTGCGCTGCTTTTTAGTTAGCCAAAGGTAGTTATTCCACACGAATACTACAGTTAAATGATATTATTACATTCATGCTCGTATTGAAAATATCTCCCGTTATTGAAGTAGTTTGTAATAAAATGTGATGTTTGTCACGAATTGTTAAGAACAAGTTATACAATATGCAAACAATGCTAAATAATCAAATACATATATGATAGTTATTGAAAAGATTATAAAAAAAATCCATTATTTTCTTATTGTAAGTATTGAACATTATAGGTATATATAATAATAGTAGATGTTCTTGCAAGTATACACTAACCCCTGCCCGCGACTTCGCATGCAATAGTTATTTTAGGCTAACACTAACACAGCGGAAATTCTCGAGAGAAAAAAACCCCGATTTTGAAATATTCTTTATTGGTGCTCCACTCCTATTGGTCGCAGCGTGATGATATATAGCCTATAACCTTCCTCGACAAATTAGCTATATGGCACTGAAAGATTTTTTTAAATCGGGCCAGTTGTTTCTGAGATTACCCGCTACACCGTCACAAATTCACAAACTTTACCTCTTTATAATATGATTATAGACTTTATAATATTAGTATACATTTTGATTATACTTCTAACATAATACTATTTTTGCGAATTATAAATTTCTTGAACTTATATATAGCATTAAAAAAACATTAATTTGTATATAGTTGTATAACGTATGCCACTGTGCCTGTATATTTTGATGATATGTCTTAGTTTATATTATTCCTATATAAAATAGGTAATAAATAGTGTTAGCGAAGTTTGTTTACGTGTTAGTATTTTTATATGAGTAAATTGTACTAAATATCCCTAAGTTCGTTTTATTTTCATAAATAACTTATTCAAGAAACGCTTGGTCGTAATTATTTAATACGTAGTAGTAGTCCGGTGAAGTTGTTAAGACCTTGCTAGGTCAATAGAGTAGTCAGATCGAAAAAAACATTTTTTTAATACGTTACAAATTATGTGACATTTTTAATACTAGCTGTGCCCGCGATTTCGTCTTCGTGGAAGCTTATGTAAAAAACAATGATTAATAAAGTCATCTGAATGTATTAAGTCAAATTATTATAAGTTCGGTAGTTCAAATCATACACTTTTTTTTTAAACAATTCACCCATTACTATCATAAAACCTTCGAACAACAATAACTAGATAAAGGGTCGGCGCGAAAAATACGTTCCGGTAAATAAGAGCTTACCCATCACTTTCTTCTCGCGCGCCCCGGCAGGGGCGTGCGGGGAGACCATCCCAGGATTGCTCCTCTTATGGTGGCTTCTATCCGCCGCCCTTAATGAAGGGCGGGTCGTTTAAATGTACTCTGCATTTTTTGAAGGCTTTCAGCGGCGTGGCTTTTCGGCCGCGCCTGAGTGTATTTTCGTGGTGAAGGGGCGGGCCACCTGCGTGGCCGGGCTGCGGTATAGCGCACCTAGGAAAAGATTTTCTCTAGGTACGCTATACATGCCTTCTCGGCATCTGTTCCAGGGTTTTCTCCTTTCAGGTTTGCGGCTCTCTTAATGATAGAGATCATCGTGTCTTTTCGACGTTTTCTGATTGTGAAGACTTCGGAGGCTGCGGCTGTCTTGCCGCGGCGCTTCTTGGGATCGGGTCGTTTGCGGGAGCCATCAGGCTACCCGCAGCGGACTCCTCAACCATCAGTGGGGCCGAGGGCGGGTCCGCCGTGCGCCTGGATTCACCGGTCCGGGCGACGGTCCCTGCTCGGCGGTTGCGAAGCTCCCGTTTGTAAACAGGGCAGAGGGAAATGTTGTTTGCGGGGTGAGCTCCCCCGCAGTTCGCGCAGGTGGCCGGCTCACTCCTCGGGCGTTCGCATTGGTGCGCGGGGTGGGGCCCTCCGCACCGCACACAAGCTATCTGACGATGGCAGTTCTGGGAGGCGTGGCGGAATTGCTGGCACCGATGGC
>MU159079.1:97116-128698 GCA_015888305.1 Antheraea pernyi | reverse complement strand
ATGCCGCAGTGTATTCAAAAGATGCAAAAATAATACCCGAAAAAGCAATTTAACGGCCGAAGTATCTTACTTTCGCTAAATACATGTTGAATAAGTTATATTTTAAGCTTTAAACTAACAAATAATATAAAATTTTGAACAAAATAACCGATTTTAAACCTGTGATACAAAGGCTTGGCCTCGCCCCTCACAAACACGCACAATAACGGAAAAACGTACTTTATTCATTACGTGTTAAGGTTGAATTCACACTAAATGTTGTTTATGTTGACTTTTCATTTGTGCGGGGAGTAATTTATTCCTTTGCTCGTTTTATCGTAAGTATTAGATAATATTTTGAACATTTGTGACTTTATTACTAGGTGTTATGGTTGCAATTAGGTTGAACTTAAAACTTTTTTCCTCTCTTTCTTAGTAAACAAATAGCTACACATAAGTATATATTTACGCGGACAGTTTATAGCATCGATTTTGTATGTGACCCTTTATCTAGTTATAGTTGATCGAAGCATAAAACACTCTTGTATCACTCGGAATACCGTGTTACACAATAATTTCACATATTTAGTTAATTCAAATTACGCTTTTATTTATTACATATGTTTAAGTCACTGTTTGTTTTAGTTCTCATTATATGAAATTGTGCTATCTGCGATACAGTTTGTAACCAGTGCAGATACCAATATTACTGTTAATTATGTACACATTGACTTGGAACATTAAAATATTATTATTATTAATTACTTGTCTACTTTTCTCTCGTACTTACGCCGCGTCGTCATTCAAACTAGAATAACTTTTGATACAGTGGACCGATTTTAATGAAACAAACACTAAGTTACTCCTGAGGATATGCTTTGAGGGTTTATTGTGAACTCAGTACTTTATCAGTGATGCGTGTTCATACAAACAGACAGACAGACATTTCTAAAAATGATTGAAATGTATTCTATTACTTATTCCTACATCTGCAACATTTTTTTTTACGAAAATCTAAAAAGTATAGACCCTTTAGATTTACATTCTTATTAGATGTTAGTTATGAATTGTTATATAACGACGTTGGTTCCGTTGTAATGTGCTCCGAATCCTCCCGAAACGACATGAGTTCGCATCATAAGCAGCTTGAGATTACTATAAGAGAAAATGTTACGGCAATAATATTAAAACTTTCAAGTTCTAACATCTTGAAGTAGAGAGATTTCAGTGCCTTCGTTAGCGTTCTTAAATTGTTAAAATGAAAACAGGCTTTAAAAACAATGTCAAAGTATACGTTATTTTGGTTTTTTTTTTTCGAACTTACTACGCTATTGACCAAGCAAGGTCTTAACAGCTTCACCGGACTACTGTTATTTTAGGATTTCAATTCTAATCAAAGAATAAATAAAAAGTAGTTTTAAAAATACGGAATACATTTTCAAAGTGACATGATTTTGTATTTGTTTTTTATTCAAAATTATACTTTTCGTAACAACCCTTATATTCCTTGCGCTATGTCTACCTTTTTCTTAAATTTACCAAGAAACCAAATAATGTAAAAGTACCACAACTACTGTTTATTTTTTGTTTTCTATAACGATTATTTGATAAAATGCATCTGTATATTTGTTGTGCCGCTATACACGAGCAGGTAACCATAATTATACAATAAATCAGGATAAGATACTTATTGATATATCAAATCCATGAAGGCATATGAATCATTACCAAGAAAGATTGAAGAACTGGCGCCGTAATCTTATACGTGATGTATATTATCGAAAATTGAGATATACGTTATCAGTATTGTCATACACGGACGTAGAGTATGCGGATATGATACCCTGTACTTTGAACCATGAGTATTGTGAATTTGCTTGTTAGTACAGGTGGAAGAACATACGCCTTTGTCTCGAGGACCCTGTGTTTGATCATCGGTATCGTATTTTCATTATAAACTGTTTCTTCGGGTTATTGGTTTTCGTTTCTGATATAAAATACATTTTATCTTAGATGACAACTAATTTATAATGATGACATAAAACAATATATACAATATTTATGATTCTATATTTAAAATATATAAGAAGGTTTCAGTTCGTAATAGTTTCCTTTTCTTTTCTATCCGATAGCATTACCATAAAATTTATCAAAGTTTACGGATTTGAGTTTTTTTATGTTATGAGCAATGACATTACAACTAAAAAGCTGTAGATACAATACCTACATGATATTTTGACAAAACAAATAGCACGATAACGCACACATAGGTAAAGTAATATTGTAACGCCACACTGGCTTGGATAAAATGTGGAAGTAAGATGGCATATTCTCAATATCGGTGGTGAAAAATAAGTTATATGCTGCTTAGATTCGGGCGGATTGTTGGGACAGCCGTCAATAATAAACTAGTTAACATATATACAGAATTTTAGTTATAATATCATTGGTTATGAGTACTCAATTATAACAGTAATATAAACACTTCCCGTCACATGAAATTCACATTTCGATATTAAAACATAGAATAAAACGTATAAACATTCACATTGTCTTTAATCTCCCCCCGATTTAATGTATATGGTGTACCCATCATTTATACAGGACTTCATTTCTTTTTTCACATATGTGAGTGTTGAATAATAATATAGTATATTTTTTATTTGTAAAAGGAACGGAAATACCAATTACTAATGAATGTAAACGTTCAAACGCACTATTTACCAATTATCTATATAGGTATAGACGGGTATTTAAAGTATTAAGGCGGTTTTCATCTAAAGTTTAATATCTCTTTCCAGACTTCTGAAAGTACTATGATGTCCATATGGACATGGAGGACCACTGCCCGATTGCGATAGTTATCGCTATTGCTTAACTAATTTTGGGACGTGTTTGATGTAATATATATATGAGAAATTAAACACAGACTTTGCAATCGAGAATTTTAATATGGACTTGTCTTTCGAGGAAAAATATATATCCGTCAGTCATCGAATATGTCGTTCATTTTTCAAAAGGGCCAGAGACATTATTAATGGCCAGCATGCTACACGGTCATTATCAATTCTTTTTCTCCATTTCGACATCACCAAAAGGAACGATTTCCCTATCACCTATATTATTTTTAGCTCCAGTAGTTTCGACGCTGTGTTGTCCTCGCGTCCGTCAAGGCTTGCCCTGATATATTACAGAAAAATAGATTTTCAGAATTTAATAACCACAATCCTCATAATTCTTTCTGTCGCAAAGTAATAGTTCTCTTGCTGTAGTTCTTAGGATCAAAGGGTATGGTTACACGCACTGACACATAATCATAAGGCACTTCAATTCAATCCTCGAGGGTAGGAATTTATTATGACTCGTCCCAGAATTGCTCTTCTATTAAGTTAGGTTATGTATATACAGGCTATAGAGAATACTTACAACCAGACGACAGGCATGGGTATTTGTACTTTTAACGTGAAAAAAATTGTACCTCAACCCTTACATTATAAACGTAAATTTACATTGATAATAGGTCAACCGGGAGGTTTTGTCTGTTTTTGGTATAAAACGAAATACAAAATTTTCTTATCGTCAACAAACTTGTTAAATAATATAATTATTATTTAAATTATTAGTAACTTCTGGCCAGCGTGACGGCAATTAGAATGTGCCATTTTTTTTTAATGTTTCGCTTTCTGATGGCAATAATTGAATCAGTGCTTATTTGATACATGCTTCATTTTGGAACAGTTCATGTTTGACCGATTTAAGAACAGAAATGAGTAATAGTCAAAACGTGCTAAGCCAGGGAAATTTAGTCCTATCACCTACATGTGAATAAACTTTATCAACAGTTATGGATATACTATCGCTTCACGCTTAAGACTTATATGAATCAACTTTGTTTTAGTTTATTTGCTACGTCAGTATGTGTATATTAGTAGCAATAAAAATGTGCTTACGTGTCGAAAATTGTTGTGTTAGAAATGGATAGAACTTTCTGGTGGACCGAATATTTGCTATAAATACTTAATTACTCTTGTCAATCTTTTAAGCAGATGGCGAATACATACTTTGTAATTCGCGACTCCCTTTGAGACTATAACATAGTTAATTTTGAAAGGAATAAAACACGTCTCTATATGCATCTACCGTATAGCTATTTACAGGACGTAGTGTGTTCCTCCCGAGAACATTCTATTACTTGGATCCTTTGTGTTGGTAAAGTGACTGAACGAGAAAATCAGTATTGTTAAACGGACCCATTGTGTATCATCGACCATCATGTACCTAAGTACAGTCGGCCGTGGTAATTCTACAATTATTATTTTTTTCCTAATGTGATATAGTAAAATAATTCATTTCACACAGGATAGTCAATAATATTTTGACTAAGTTTAATGAGAAAAAAAAACATGACAGGGCGAGATTACTAAAATAAAATATATAAAAGTAATAAAATCAAAATTACGTTTAATAAGAAAATTATTTTAACATGTTCCGTGCCACGTGATGTCCCGTGGCGTGATGATCAAGTTTAACGTGTACCACCAGTGGTACACGTGGCACGGAACGTGTTAATAATTGTTTTTCAAGTGACGTAGTGAATTAAAATTTTAGTAAACGATTAACAACAGAGAAGTTGATTCATGCTGGGTTTGTTTAACATCTGCCTAAAACCACTTGTCACTAATTCCACATTACCAAAACGTGCAAAAAAAATATGGAAAAATGGTATATGTACATAAAAATAATCAATGTTACGTGAAAGTCAAAGGAACGTCCCTACAAATTTATGAAGGCATTCTAAAATGCCCATCGATGCCTAAATAACAAAATGTCTAATTAATATGCCAAAATAATGAAATATGTGATAATTAAATTGTTAATTTTTTCGATAACATACAATAAAACAACTAGTGACAGATGTCCACGCAAATTACTTAGAATAGTTATTCAAAAAAACAATACTTCATAACACTTAACACAAGCAAAACAACAAAAGCACTTCATTCATTTTTTACGAATACAAATACTTAAAATATTCCTGAATACAATATTTATTAATCTTTGACAAATCAGCTTAATTCCATTCATTCCACATTCAGCAAAATTACAACCAAACGTTTTTTACTACAGGTATTTTTGTTTGAAATATTGAAGCAATAGGTACGTAGCAAGAACATTCCCTCTATAATGTAAATAGAGAAAGAAAGTATTGATTAATTCCCGTATGAGTATACGCATATAGACACACACACACACCGACTTGTAATAAGGCAAGTGCCTATCTACTAGTGTAAATGAAAGGCGCTGATTTATAACAACCTTCATTTGCCCCTCAGAAATGTAAAGCAAAGAGCTAGGACATGTTTAATGTAATGTAATTAATAAGCGCCGACGCCAAAGTCGTCGCGCTACATCTTCCACCCAATAAGTCTTGTTTATGAAGGTCTTATTTAGCTTAGCAACCTCGGACGTCAGAAGTGCAGGTTGGTATTCAGATCGTGATAAGCGCAGTTATACAATTGTATTTTAATAGGAAACCACAAAACAAATTGTTATAACATTCTTATAACAAACTAGCTCTGCCCGTGACTTCGTCCGCGTGGAACCTGATGTACAATACGATAACTAATAAAGTCATCTGAATGTATTAAGTTTAATTGCCACCTACTTTGTTCTCGTACTTATGTCGCGTCGTCATTAAAATTACAATAACTTTTGAAAGACCGAACCGATTTTAATGAAACAAAGACTCGAAGATATGCTTTATGATGTTCTTGGTCAGATTTATTATGAACGCAGTACTTTAGCAATGATGAGAATTCAAACAAAGAGACAGTCAGACATTTCTAAAAATGATTGAAATATATTTCGAGAGAAGAGTAGAAACTTTTATCTAATTTGGTTGAACGCGTTGATCTCAGGAACTACTGGTCCGATTTGAAAAATTCCTTCAGTGTTAGATAGCTCATTTATCGAGGAAAGCTATTGGTTATCATCACGCAAAGACCCGTGGGAGCGGAGCACCAATTAAGAATGTTTCAAAGTCGTTTTTTTTTCCTTTTGAGACCTTCCGCTGCGTGTTAGCGTTAGCTCAAAACTATTCCACGCGGACAAAGTCGCGGGCAGATGCTTGTAATAAATAAAATTGTAAAGTGCATCAAACAATAGCTTCTTTAGAAAATTTTCAGCTCACTTTGATTTGATACCTAATTGCACTTCTTAAATTAACAGCACCCTTGTAAGCATGCATGTATAATGAAAAAGAAAATATAATTATTTCATAAATTTGTACAGCTTCAACCTTATATGAGCACTGTACATCATCATCATCATTACCCTTATCCCACCTAAGTAGGGTCGGCACAACATGTTTTCTTTTCCATTCTCTCCTGTCAAATGTCATCTCAGTATTCACACCTTTTACGCACATATCATTTTTCACACAGTCCATCCATACCTTTTTCGGTCTTCCTCTACTCGTATATCCATCCACAAACATATTCAATACTTTTCTAGTTACATGGTTTTCATCTCTCCTCATGACATGTCCATACCATGCTAATGCGGGGTGACAGGGTTTTAGCGGGGTGGTAGGGTTTTAACGGGGTTGTAGGGTTTTGCGGGGTGGTAGGGTTTTACAGCTTGACTGGGTCGCAACCACCATGTATATGGCGAAAAAGCCCGTCATAGTGATTCGCTACTGTGGGTCGCGTTTCGGGATCAGCCTATGCATATCCAGCTTTTTGCAGGCCGGCATGACAGTGGCGAACAGCGATAGATAGTGTGTCACTCGGTGGTCGCCATTGTTTTTGGATTGTACTGTGCTTACCATCAGGCATAGTGCAGTCATTTTGCCGTGCTACTATAATATATTACTCCTCAACTTATCTGTCACTGGTGCTATTTTCAAACTTCCTCTGATATACTCATTCTTAATTTTATCCATTCTAGTCACACCACACATCCACCTTAACATTCGCATCTCTGCCACATGTAATTTTCTCTCATCCGTCTCTTTCGTAGCCCAGCACTCAGATGCATACAGCATGACTGGTCTTATCATAGTTGTATGGGCACTGTACAGTTCACTAATAAAGTACTCTAAAATAAAAATAAGTTTCAGACAGTTTAAAGATATATACTTACGTGCAAGATCATATACTCGTATGCGTATAGTTTTCGTGATATTTAGACTTTTTAGTCTATTTAATCTTCTCCATCATTTATTTTTTTAATCGTAAGAACCAGTGATTTTAGCAGAAGAAATATATTACGTTAAATTTTCAAATAAAAAAATAACATAGCCTACAGAAACGGCAACTATAAAAATAATTATTAATCGACCTATGAGATGAGTACACCTTTCGAACTATTACCATTTTACTGCTGTAAAACTGGATATATCGTACTCGAGTTACTGTTAATCTACGATAAATTCACGCCACATCATGGTAATATTATAACATTTCTGGTAAAATATCAAGTTAGAGATAGTTTTCTGTTTTCATAATAATTATCATCACTACATAGTATAAAACAAAGTCCTCTGCGCGTCTGTCTGTCTCACGATAAACAAAAAAAACTACCGAACGGATTTTCATACGGTTTTCACCAGTGGATAAAGCGATTCATGAGGAACGTTTTGGTAGATAATTTGTCTATATTTTTTTAATTATCAGGGCAGGACAACATCCGCCTGGCCCGCTAGTTAGTGAAAAAATATACTTATTAATTATGAAAGTTCATGGTGAAACGACGAAAGGGAGTTGTACAAGAACGAATACCAGTTATTGCAATGTTCCCTTCATGCTACCAAGCAAATATTAGTGGTCCTAGAAGAAACCGAATATACATATGCATTGTTTAATTATCTAAGGTAATAGAAAACATACATAAGGGGTCAACTCAAAAATAACTACATGGTAATAGCATTAAAAATTTACAACATTCTAAGATATTACGAACATAAAGAGTAACAGTAGGTAACACATGAATACCTAGATAATAATATAAATATTTTTTTTTTTATGTCATAGGTGGCAAACGAACAGGTGGGTCACCTGCTGTTAAGTGATCACCACCATCCATGCACACTAACAACCCCAGAGGAGTCGTAAGTGCGTTGCCATCTTTCGGAGGGAAGGGTTAGGGGAGGGAAAAGGAGAGGAGAGAGGAGAGGGGAGGGGAGATGGGTCTCCGGCGCTCTCACTGACCGAACGAAACGCAACAATACAAGCACTGTTACTTCACGTTGGTTTTCTATGAGAGGGTGGTACTACCACGGGCGAGCCGACCCATTCATGCTGAAACCAATAATAGTTTCAGCGTGGCTCTACCACCATCAAAGATGTAAATGATGTAAATACCCTGGTTTTAGTAACTAGATAATTCTAAAAGCTAGGCCGCGTTAATGTATAATAGATTTGATCTAACCCTCCGAAACAGTACATTTTTTCTGGATGAAAAAAGAAATCCTATACATATATATATTATATATCTTATATCTACCCTATATCTTTTTCTATAGCTGCGATAATGTTTATATAAAATTTCATTATGACCAGCTGAGTAGTTAGGTGTGAAAGTGTAACAAACAAGCAAACTCACTTTCGTATCTATAGTAATCTATTACGTTATTCCGCCCTGATAATAAAATAAAACCTTGACAAATTATATGCCCAAACCTTCGTCATGAATCACTTTATTTACTGGTGAAAGCCGCATGAAAATCCGTTCAGTAGTTTTTGAGTTTATCTTGAAACAGACAGACAGACAGACGAGGCAAGGACTTTGTTTTATAATATGTAGTGAAAAGTCCTCCAGAGTATTTCTTCGTAAATTTATTAAATATACAGATTTCGTCTCCTTACCCTTTCATATTACTACACTAGCGGGCCAAGAAGACATTATTACGCCCTGATAATAATAAAAAACCTTGACAAATTATATGCCCAAGCCCTCTTCATTAATCACTCTAATTACTGGTGAAAGCCGCATGAAAATCCGTTCAGTAGTTTTTGAGTTTATTGCGAAACAGACAGACAGACGTGGCAGGGCACTTTATTTTGTAATATGTAGTTAGTCAGGATTTTCTAAGTTAACAACAAAACTCAAAGTCTATGATACAATATTTCTATACTTATAAAGCCCTAGAGGAAGGCACTAAAGGTGATTGCAGTGATTCGTGTAGACTCTTGTTCGATAGTTTTTTTCAAAACTCAAAGTCTATGATACAATATTTCTGTACATACTTATAAAGCCCTAGTGGAAGGCACTAAAGGTGATTGCAGTGATTCGCGTAGACTCGTTGTTCGATAGTTTTTTGCGGGATCTTAGTCTGGCGTGTAATGGCTTTTATATTTAATTCATAATCTTGTGTTATTTGTTTGTGTATTTTGTAATATTGGTGGCATTTTACATAATATAGTCGGTTATTGAGCGTATATAAAGTAGAAAAGAATATCACGGAACATGAATTCTTTGGTGCCACAAAAACTCCCTGGAAAGTTCTAAGTGAGCCACCATCTTGCTAGAACGTTTAAATTGTCTCAAGAAACATGTAATATCATTTTCTACTCGACAATGGCAGTAATAATCTGATAGATTGGTAGCCAGAAATAAAATAAAAAACCTCCTGCTCTTACCCAGGAGGATTGATGAGCGGCAAGCTTTACAGCATGAAGAATAACATTTTTTTTTTAAATGTCAACTGTGGCAAACGAACAGGTGGGTCACCTGATGTTAAGTGATCACCACCGTCCATGGATACTTACAACACCAGAGGAGTCGCAAGTGCGTTGCCACCCTTTGGAGGGAAGGGTTAGTGAAGGGAGAGGGAGAGGAGAGAGGAAAGCGGAGGGGAGGTGGGCCTCCAGCGCGCTCACTGACCGAACGAAACGCAACAATGCAAGCACTGTTACTTCACGTCGGTTTTCTATGAGAGGGTGGTAGTACCCCGTGCGAGCCGACCCATTCATGCTGAAACCAATAATAGTTTCAGCGTGGCTCTAACACCATTGTGTCGGCCTTACTCAAGTAGGACAAGATCAAAAAGAATATATGTTACTAGCGATACCGACGGACGTTGTCCTGCCTTGATAATAAAGTAAAATGACTAAAATTCAATCGCAGCGCCACCTACCGGTTTCAATTGTTTCAATTTTAACCATTCTTTGATCCACTCAAACACGCACACAAAATTTTATCAAAATCGGTCCAATCGTTTACCAGGAGTTCAGTAACAAACACACGTACAGAAGAAATTTGCCATATGTAAAGATAGTAATGTAGTAAAACTATATTATGGTAATCGTATATTTATCGATGGGCTGATTTTTACAGGAGTAAATGAGGAGGCCCATCTCCTCTTCCCCCTCCCCCCTCCCCTTTCCCCTACTCTTTCGTCCCCCAAACACAGGCTGGCAACGCACTTGCAACTCCCCTTGTGTTGCTAGTGTCTACGAACGGCGGTGATCACTTACCATGAGGTGACCCATCTGTTCGTTTGCCTCCTATGGATGGATATATAACAAATGGAGCAAAATGGTTACATATTAGTATCCCAGAGATGGCAAGCGAAACAGAGGACGTCAACTAACAAGATGGGCAGATAATCTAAAACTTACAAAATGTTGGAGAAGGCCTATGTCAAGAGGCACACTGAACTGAGGGATATATTATAAAAATTAAAATACATTTTTTACTTACGATCAATATAAAAAGATCAGAATTAAGTGGTTATTACTATAATTATCAGTAAATGAGGATGAAAAATGATGGGTACTAATCGCCCGAGTCTCGGCCGGTTCTTGATTTAGGTTCATTGCTGTATAAAAACAATTTTATCCTTACTATGATGGTAGTTCGGCCCTGTGCTATATACTGCGCATGTCGCGAAATTATCGACAGGAGCAATGGATTTTCTCCCCAGCATGGTCTCGTCCACGACACTCGCTCCTTGCGTGTAGCCAACTAACAGTCGCATCCTGTGTAACTCTTGGTTAATTTAGAAATTTCATTCATTTTTAATCTGATTTAATAGTTAGCACACCCTAAATAAAGTCCGTGACAATGTTACTATTGTCCTTTACCGCTTTATCAGCGGTTTTAATCGTCGGTGCTTTGCCAACACAGTCCAATAATAAAGGTATGTACCTAATTATATAGATTATTTTGTATCGTTATTATCAATAGCGTCATAAAAAATTGCTCATGAGGTAGATATATATACTACGAAATGTGTTGTTTTGGTCAATGTATTGATTAATACGGAGGGGCCGGGCTATGTTCTATATTTAGCAACAGGTGTCCTTAATCCCGTCTGCGCCGATCAGTTTTGCAACGTAGTTCCTTTCTCTGTGCTTCAATCGTCATAATTCAACTACATCTCAAAAATGGCTGGAAATAGAATAATGTACAAAATGAAAAAGAACATTCGACATTTATATTATTTGTTATTTTCTTTTTAATAGTCTAAATTTGTTAAAAATCGACGTCAGGCATAATTTTGCAATGTCTTAACAATTTTAAGCAATTGTAATAATAATTGTCATGATTTTTTTACAAAATGTTGTTTTTCAGAATAAATTTATGGAATATAGAATTAAAATTTGAATTTTTATATTAAATGGGTTCTTCTTCTGATAATGTTATCCTTATGCTACTAACTATGTACCCTGATATTGAAGGTCGTAGACAGACAAACAATGATCAATTTACAAAATATCTGATTCTACGCTTTGTTATCTAACGTGCTTCTATTTTTTCGATTTTATGTCCTAATATTTGCAAAAATGTTGTATATAATAATGATATCTACTTAGTTTAATAAAACTTTAATTTTATTTAGATCTATAAGTTATTTTTTCTAAGACAGAGTTCACTAACAGTAAAGATATATATCAAGAAATACTTTTGTAAAAGAGATAAATCTTAGTTCTACCATGGTAATATTTTCGTTGATATAACAAAAGAAAATTATTAATATTTTAGATGGTACCTCGATCGGTGAACTTCCAGAAAACTGGGATCAAACGAAAGACGACACGCAGTCCCTGTTCTTGAATAAGAGCGACAAAAATGACCTCGAACCATATCCACTCGCACTCAGCGAAGAAGGTAATTTAAGATCTATTGGAGAAATTATATAATGTTAATTATATTGTCACAATAGAATTTTACCGTCTTTATATAATGATTTAAATTTTATTCAGGTAACACGGAGGGGTTTGAGCAGAGCGTTGAACAGCGCTTCGAAACCCCGCAATCCACCGGTGAGTTAGATAATCTTATCATGAGACCTGAATTATATGGCGAACCACCAGCTATTGAAGGATTGACATCTGGGTATGACTCTCGTCGACGCAAACGAGGAAGCGGCACTAAAGTAGGTGGGGCGGGAGCAGCTACGAAGGTCGCCACCAAATCTGGGTCGGGCAAGAAAAACCTCAAGTGAGTACTATTTTTATTCTAGGTGTAATTGTGCATACGAAAATAAGTCTATCTGATTTTATATTTTTAGGTCTGAAGATCGCGACGCGCTCTCGCCGGTGGAGTTGATGACTCACGAACACGACTCTGAACGTAGCAAACGCGGCAGTGGTACGAAAGTGGGCGGTGCGGCTGCCTCCGCCAAAACGGCTACTAAAAACTCCGGTGGAAATAAAAAAACTTTCAGGTTATACTAACAATAAAATGTAATACATAATTGATAATTTTACCTACACAGTAATTGATCAATCTTATTTTTATAGGCCTATATCTGAACGCCGTAAACGAGATTCTGGTCTAAGCGCATCTGATGTACGAGCTCTGCTAAACCTCTGGGAAGCTCAAGAACGTAGAAAGCAAGAATGGAATGCGAATCAATGGGCTGCCGACCGTTATTATGGACACGCAAATGCTGACGATGAACAGCAACCAGAGATCGATGAGAACGGAGATATTTGGTATAATGAACCGGTGGTTCTCACGCCCAGGGAACGAGATTATCCACGCCATTCTTACTTTTCAGAACAAAATCGTATCGCCCTTGCTCATGGCTATCCAGATATTTATCAAGTAACTCCTAATGAAATGGCTCAGAGATATGAAGAGGCACGTCGTAAGAGGCAATACGCTAATAAAATGAAGCGTTTCATGGTTGCAAGGAAACGTTCAGACGGCATGATGCATCAGAATACCTACAGACCTCGTGACGACTTGTACACGTTGGCCGAGCTGCTTCGCTCCGCTCCTCGAGTTCAAGAACAAGACATTCCTGTTTATCGACGACTAATACTGTAAAGCGGTATCGCGTAAAATGAGGTCCATTCGAAACGACCTGCATAAACGCCATCTTTCCTTTATGGTTTAATATTTCTATGAACCATACAATATGTAATGTAGAGTTCGTTTAACGAATGGACGTCCTTATTGACATTGATTTTAGGGGCGGGAGATTGCATTTAATTCGCAGTTTGTAGCGGATGCCTACCAAAGTAGTTATATATATAAAAAAGTGTTAACATAATAAGTAACATCAATAATAAATAATATTTTTTATTTTTAATCGCATAAAGATTATTCTACTTCTTAGTAAAAAGATTTGCATAAGTAATTTTAAATTTACATGTATTTTTTAAAGCTCATAACTTTGTAGTTTCTTCTTCCTACCTCGGTTCTAGCATATCTAACCAGAATATCTTGAATTATAATGTTATAATCAAAATGCAAAATAAGCATCTAAATAGTTTCTATGATGAAGTTAAACTTCTCGTTTTATTAGAGCCTAATTTAATGTGTGTAAACTTTGTGTAAATGGTAATATCGGTGTATTAAATTAGTAATATCTTTTTAAAGTCGGACTCGTTGTTTTATTTACCAAACTCCTTTGATAAATATAAGTTGTCCGTGCTATATAATTTGAAGTCAGATAATATATTTGCACTTCTATTGGTACAGTCAATGTCAAATAAAAATATGACATTTCACTAGTACTTGAAAATTAAGTAATAATGTAAGAGGAGTACTGACTAGATATTATGAACGAGAGAAATAAAAGTATAAATACGAGTACAAGTATAAATAAAGAAAAATCGGAGGAGGGATTTGTGAAAGAAGCAATTATAGCAACTGATGTTTCACAAGAGCTAATAGACGTCAACCAAAGATCGACGTGGTCGACGTATGAATTGTTTTCTTGGTTGCTTAGTTATACTACAATGTTCGCAACACGTTTAACTAAAGATATCTTTCTATCATTACTAGGATACTTTTACTCTGATCAATTATTACCTAATCACATTGTGCATTTAATGACTGTCCAAAAAAATAATTTTACTGAAAGTGAATCCCATACCATCACATACAGCAGGTATAGTTTAATCAAATGTTCGCGTAGTACATCTACCATGAAACACTGACCACAATGTTTTTCATCGATTCCAGAGAACATCTAGTCCATTCTTTACGGCTGACCATAACTAAGTGCGACAATGCATTAAGTTCTATATTCTTTCCAGTGAAGATGGCATCGAATTACAATGTACATCAAAAGATTTCGCATTCAATAAAATGGAAAGAGAACCGACGTTCGTGACTATAGATTCTAGCTGTAATAGTAATTCTAGTTCTACGGAAATGCTTATTGATAAAAGACCTAACCTTAAAAAATATGTTCTAAAGAAATATCTAAATAGCAATATCTCATCAATTGATATGCCATCGACAAGTAAATATTACAGTAATGATGATACTGCGATACAAGTCAAACAGTCCGATAATTCGGATGAAAATGGCATCGAATTACAATGTAGATCAAAATATTTCAATAAAATGGAAAGAGAACCGACGTTCGTGACTATAGATTCTAGCTGTAATAGTAATTCTAGTTCTACGGAAATGCTTATTGATAAAAGACCTAACCTTAAAAAATATGTACTAAAGAAATATCTAAATAGCAATATCTCATCAATTGATATGCCATCGACAAGTAAATATTACAGTAATAATGATACAGCGATACAAGTCAAAGAATCCGATGATTCGGATGAAATGGAAGCAAGTCTCAAAAACGAAAACGATATTGCCTTTAACGAAGATGACATAAACAAATCAATAGTAATTTCATATCTTAAGAATAAAGATATAAACTTATGTACCAAAGGTACGATTTTATCATATAAGAAAAAACATTCTTTGTTGGAGAGTGTGCCAAAAATGGAAACGATTTTAGAAGGCGAACAATTCAGTTCATTTCCAACAAAAATTTCTAAAAGTCAAACAGACAAGATTACGAAGGAAATATAACCGACTAACAAAACATAGACTAAATTGTAGCGTAGTTTTACCATTTCTTTGTTAATAATTGAAACTGTATCATTAAATGTTTCCGTTTTTATGTTATTTTTTATTTTTATTTTGCGACATATTTTTTACATATTTATATATATTTTCAATTTCATTTACACTAGAATACAAATGATTGAACGTGCTTTAGCATCTTTTATTTATTTATTCATTATTTTATTTCTCTGGACATACAGAGTTGTCAGAGACTTCACTAGACGTATACATTCCATCGTATACCCTGGATCCTCGAGATCACCCCACGTCGAATCGAATTATTCTCTGCTCTCCATTGATGATAGACTTCTGAAAGTAAAAGAAGCAGTCGATTTTCTACATTCAGATAATGACTTCCTAGTCGCTGCTGAAATTGGTGACGATAAACTACTTGAAATAATATTAAGGTGAAATCATTTGCTATTTATAATTATTGCTTTATTCTCGTAAAAAAAACTTTGTTCTTTCATTCACCGTTGACTACTTTTTTTTTAAATACTTAAATAATATATATAGATAATATAAATATATAGATATATTCTTCTATAATAATACACTTTATATATTATTATTTTAATTGTGTAAATAAATTGACAGAGGTTTGTCGCTATGTGCATCACTTAAAAACTACTGGATTGATTTCGGTCATCATAATCATCAAGTAACAAAAAAAGTATTTATTGTTCTTTATATGTTTAATATGTTGAATTATTTTGTCATCAATCGTTAGTTTAATATTTTACAAAAAAAATTGTAGACAAATTGAAAACACCAGGTTATCCTAAAATAATAATTTACAAATAAAATAAAATTATCAGAAAAGTCTACATTTAATTTTTTTTCATTTGATGGTAAACAATTAATGTGAAGCAATCAAATATACTATTCGAACTTTTAAAATTTACTTTGAAATATTTACACCTATAATAATGCCACCCTATGTTATAAAACTGTAATTGGTTGTTTAGTATACAAAATTTTTATTTGTTTAAATAGCAAAGGGCCAAGTTTGCAACAAACAGACCACCTGGGACGCAGTGCACTACATCTAGCTGTATGTTCAGGCAATGAACGAGCTATAATTTTGCTCCTGAAAGCCGGAGTCAACCCGAATGTTAAAGACAACGTTGAAATGACACCGCTTTCGCTCTGTTTAATGAGAAGGTAACAACAGATTGTTTTTATACTTTATCGGTGTTATTACAAAAAAGTTAAATACGTATTGAATACTTGTTTTTTTTATGTCATAATCTGCAAACGAACTTGTGGGTTACCTGATGTTGAGTGATCACCAACGTCCATGGACACTAACAACACCGGAAGAGTCGAAAGTGCGTTGCCAAGTTGCTATAAAAGAAAACGAATTAAATGCACCGCGCTCGCCCATGGCAAGTTCGCGTTACCTTTTTTCGCAAGTCTAACCTAACGTAACCAAAGCGAGACGAAAAAGCAAGATGGCGAATATTCAGCGACTGTGGACATGCATTTAATTCGAAATCTTTTTAAAGCAAGTATTCAATACGCATTTAACTTTTTTGTAATAACACCGTATAGGTTTTAGCGTTTGACTACAATCTCATCTGTTGTTAGATGACGACAAAAAAAGTTAAATACGTATTGAACCCTGGCTTTAAAAAGGGTCTCATATTAAATGCACCGCGGTCGCTGAATGTTCGCCATCTTGCTCTTTTGTCTCGCTTCGGTTACGTTAGGTTACGACTTGTGAAAAAAGGATAAAAAAAGGATAACACTAACTTGCTTTGAGCGAGCGCGGTGCGTTTATTATGAAACCTTTTTAAACCAAGTATTTAATACGTATTTAACTTTTTTGTAATAACACGGGGCAAGCCTATCGGGGAGTGGCTCTCAAGTGCAACTGCCCAAACACACCAACAGGTGCTTGGCGACAGATTTCCAACTTGAGGGGGGTAGCTAGCCAGGCAGACTTAGTAAAGGCTCTACCTACCACCATGCTATGGTTTCACCACTATGTGTTTCCTCACCGAAAGCTCCGACTCCGTTGCTAGGATTCGAATCTACGTCCATCGACGCGGTGTCCGAACATGCTATCAACTAAGCTACCATTGCTTCAATTGTTCACAGATTTGATTTTTTTTTTCTCAAACTGACTACGCTATTGACCTGGCAAGGGCTTTACAGCTTCACCGGACTACCAAGATTTGATTTTATTTTTATTTCTTCGTTGGTACGTAAAGAAGGTATTTTGGGGGAGAACAAAAGAAATAAATTGGTAGAGTGGAGTCGAGTCGAGTGGACTGGGCTAAAAGAGAACAAAACGGGATATAATAGATTATATATTTGAATGAAATGGAACAGAATAAATTTGAATGGATATATAGGATAATAAGGATGTGGTCTTTGCAAACAAGGTGTTATAACTTAGTCATAGTCAGGATTTTATTATACAACCTATTATTTATCCTCAGGACTGCGATTCTTTTGAACTTGGTTGTAGGCTCCAGTCTGTAGTTTACCTCAGATGTATTGCTTACCTGCTTGCTACTTCCGAATATAAAAAACGTGCTTAATATGTACTTATATATTCAATTTATTCTCGATATTTTTAACAGAATGTAAATTTGTTCTTGTTTATATCATGAATATGTTCAAATAAAAATTAGAAACATCCACTTTATTTTGATTGTAATCAACGAATGCAGGTAGGAAGGGATTCAGTAGAATATATACAGGTACCCCCAATCTGAGCCAATAATTAGATAGTAATTTTTTTTCTATTATAGTCCATCTATAAAATTAGTTAATTTACTCTTCGACTATGGAGCTGTAATCTTACCACGGTCTAGTGCAATGGACACTGGACTTTTTCTACGTAAGTCACTTTTTACTATATCTCTGTCATTTGCTCCACATTATACAACTTACTCATTATAAGATATTTATACGAATGTTTTTTTTTATGTCATAGGAGGCAAACGAGCACGTGGGTCACCTGGTGTTAAGTAATCACTACCGTCCATAGACACTCGCGATACCAGAGGAGTCGCAAGTGCGTTGCCAGCCTGTGTTTGGGAGAAGGGGGAGTGGGGAAGAGGGGAGGGGGAGGGGAGTTGGGCCTCCGGCGTTCTCACTGACCGAACGAAACGCAACAATGTAAGCACCGTTACTTCAGGTCGGTTTTCTGTGAGAGGGTGGTACTACCCCGGACGAGCCGACCCATTCATGCTGAAAGTAGTAATAGCTTCAGCGTGGCTCTACCACCTACCACGACACGAACACAAACGACAATATTCAGAGAAAACTATGATTAACTTATAGCGATAAATATGATTAGATTGTGGCCAGGTGTTGATTGCTTTATTTGCAATTTCTCAGAAGATTGTATTTTTATTTACAACTTGTATCTCGTACCGCAGAGAAGCAGAAATGCAGATAGGTGATTTATTTTATTTTATAAGTCACAAACTCGGCAATACAACACAACATCCGGCATTACAAACGCTATTTGTATACAAATAAAATTAAAATTACGTAATACTTGATCACGGTATGCTAGATCTAAAGGCAAAAGAAAATTGTAAAAAATAATAAAGGACGTTAAGATAACAACGTACTTCAAGTACTTGACTAGTCTTACATAAATTAAGATACATACTATTCGTACTTAATAAATAGGTATCTAACCAATAGGTAGCTTTGGATAATTATTAAAAAAAATTACCATATCAAATACTAGGCGCTGATAATGTTGTTATACATTAGCTGTCTGCAAAAATGTAATTTAATTCTGATTACAATGGTCATGTAGCTGAAAATTCGTTCGTGTGACATAATTTGAGTTTAATCAAGGTCCAAACTATGTTATGTTAGCCCTAGCAAGAACTCTCATTATAAACCGTTTCTTCTATATAACCTACGCATATGCTTATATTCGCATTAATAAGTCGTGGTGGCCTAGTCGCTTGACCGGTGAAATATTATTTCGATGTCCGCAGGTTCGAACACCGGCATGTATACCAACGAATTTTTCGAAATTCGTGTACATTTACTAATTTAAATTGGTAACACTATCGGCTAACAGTGAACGAAAACATCGTAAGGAAACCTGAACCCGAGAAATGTTCTTGTAGTACTACTGTATGTGGGAAAAATATAGAACTGTGGATTTCTTAGAGTTTGAAATCGCCAATACGTCGTAGGCTGGCGTGGAGACTACGCCCATACCTTGCAACGGGAAGAGGCCTATGACCCTGTAGTGGGTCTCTTACAGGCTGATGATGATGATATACTTATATAATTTTGTATTTATTTTCTTACCTAATAAATGAAACAAGTAACCTGTTTTACAGAATTTATCATGATGTGCATACCTACGAAAGAAGAAGAAAATATAATTAAACTATTTGTTAAAAAGGGGGCGCTAGTGAATGATCCCGAGGCTCCAGGCCAACGGCAAGCATTACACTTTGCTGCAATGAGCAACAATTGCCGTCTAATCGAAATTCTCGTCAAACTTGGTGCTAATTTGTACGAAGTTAACCACAGAAACGAAACACCGCGACAAGTAGCAATGACGTTTCAATGTAAAGAAGCATTACTATTGTTGGAACAAATGGAAGAAAGCGATTGTAACATTTAGTAACACATTTATTATAGTAGGATGTATATGTTTATAAGATGTCCATTAAAACTTAACTGAATTTTGTAAATCTCTTTTACTGAACTGATACTACAGCGTTTTTTATTGTGGAATGTAGACTAGTTTGTTCATAGTTAAACATTGTATTTAATTATATGTCATTCTAGCTACTCCGTTTCTATTAAGAGGTAGGTTGTTATTGTTGCTAAACTCATTATTTAACTTGCTTATATACATGTTGAACGTCTGGAATTAATTTTGTACTTTGGAGTAAACTTAACAGCCACATCGTAAAGAACTGTACCCATCAATAAAAATAAAATATATATTTTTTATAAAAATATACTAATATTATATGATTAATCGAATAAGTCATATTCTTTTCAATACGGCTGGGATACAAGACCGCGTGACATAGCGTCAATCCAGCCACAGTATCTACAAGTAGCGTCAGCAATGCATTAATGCGAACAGCACCGTGGCTAACAATATCACTAATATGACTCATTTGCCTCGTCGGTATTCCTATAGATTTTAAAATATCCAGATATATTAAAAAGTACTGTTTGATTGTCGCGGTCGGCTTGATACAAGACGTAATAGATATGAAAGCATATAAACTATACAGAAAAGCAAATCGGAAGCATCCTTATTTTAAATTGATATATTATGGTAAATGTATTTTATTTTACCAATTATTACTTAATTCATGTATAAATAACATAACTATACATAACATAATTGTATTATTAAAAAAGTTAAAAACATTTTAAATTTAATTGTATAGTGAAGTTAATTTTATGTTTCATCAGTTATAACAATCTTTTATAATAAATTCCTCTATTTAAAATAATTTGTGGTATTTTATGCATTAAATGTTACATCATATTATGTATAATTACCTAGAAATATAATAATATGTATATTATCAACAGATATGATATATAATTAGTAAACATTTACGGTCCCAAGTGCAGCCCTATTGCAGTGTGACATTTGTTCTTCAGTTTCAAAGATGGCGGCCTTGTCGCAGTTGCTTTTTTCTGCCAAACAATACTGAGAACATTGAGATAACCAACTATTTTTACTTATTTATATAGAAAATTAGTTTTTTTTTACAAATAAAGTATAATTTATTTGGCTAGTCATACTGATAATGTGATAATAAGTGTACCAATGGCTTCTAATGTGCAAGACTTACCTGCCCAGCAGACGTTTGTGGAGGAGATTGATTACAGTGAAATACAAGAACTTTCGGTAAATATTAATAAAGGATCTCATTTATATGATATCTATGTGTCATTGTCAATATATTAAACTTTTATAAAAACAATAGGTGGTGGGGAAAGGCGCCTTTGGTGTTGTATGGAAGGGCTTATGGCGGAACACATTTGTAGCCGTAAAGCATATTAATTCTGAGGCTGAAAAGCGTGAGTTCACTATAGAAGTGAGACAGTTGTCTCGTGTATCTCATCCAAACATCGTAAGACTGTATGGAGCATGCACCCGAGGTACACAAGTATGTCTTGTTATGGAATATGCTGAGGGTGGGTCATTGTACAATGTTCTACATAATCGTCCTAAACCCAAATACACTGCGGCACATGCAATGAGTTGGGCACTGCAATGTGCAGAGGTACTGTAATTTTTTAAATAAACTCTCTTATTTATAAACTGTAAGTTACATTAACATTTATGTACTGAATTGCTGAAATTGGTTCCTAATATGTGATTGTTTGTTACTATGCAAGTAGTTTATTCATGAATCTCTAGGTTCAGTTATATTCACATACTGAAGAAAAATGTTAATGTGGAATTTGCAGTGAATTCTATATTAACATTATAGCAAATTTGGTTAGTAATTACAAATGCTAAAACGGATTTTGAATATGTATACATTTGTTGTATTACAAGAAAAAAAATCAGATATACTTATAATATCTTGGAAAATAGGATGACAAGAAATACTTATATAAAAAGTACCTCTATATAGATTATTGTCCAAATACTTTTAAATATGCTAAATATATTTGCTATCATAAAAGAATATTATAATATAATCTTTAAAACGAGAGTTTCAAGTCTCTATTACAGATAGAGTCACTGAGAGACAAGAATGAACATTTTTTTATCGTAGCACGGCAAAGTGACTGCTCTATACTTGATGGTAAGCACAGCACAATCCAAAAGCAACGGCAACCATGAAGAGATACCCCATCTCTCATTGGTTGTTCCAGCCATGCCGGCCTGTGTAAGAATTATAAGCCACTGAAATAAAATTGCTCTCAATTACTATGTATATTTTTTTTTATTGTGCTTAGTATCATACACTGTATTGTCCAAAACTTACCAATATTTCAGGGTGTAGCATACCTTCATGCAATGAAACCGAAACCACTAATACACAGAGACTTAAAGCCACCAAATTTATTACTCGTGGGCGGTGGGCAAAGGTTAAAAATTTGTGACTTTGGTACAGCAGCAGATAAAGCCACTTATATGACGAATAATAAAGGCAGTGCAGCTTGGATGGCACCTGAGGTTAGTTCTTATGTTTTAACTAGCGGGCTCTGTGGCTTTTGTCCCAATGTTCTATTAAAAAAAAACCTTAACAAATTATGTTCCTAAACCTTCCCAGTGAATCACTTTATCTATGTTGAAAATCTGTTCACTAGTTTTTGAATTTATTGCAAACAGACAGATGTGGCAGAGGATTTTATTTTATAAAATGTAGCGATAATCCAGAAGATTATCTTATTATTCATATAGCTTGTAGTTAATAGGTCTTATTGTTACATAATATTGTAAGATTATTTATTTATTGTTCAATTATTAGTTAGTGTAGGAAATATAATATTGCACTATTTTTTTATTATGACTTGCATTTGACTCTCATTAAGTATATAACATGTCATAACTATTCTATAAACCACATTTACATATTGACAAGGGAAAGGTTCACAGACTAACGTTACGAATTGTTAAATACATGCGACTCATGTTAGCCTTTCCACCATCAGTATAATAAATCTTTTTTTTTTTTCGAACTGACTATGCTACTGGCCTAGCAAGGCATTAACAGCTTCACCGAACTATGTATAATAAATTAGTTCCTGTACTCTCCTCCTGTAGCTTGCACTAATATATAACTAAAATTTCGATAATACATAGTTTTAAGATCTGCCTAATTTTGTACCAAATAAAAATTCTTAATCATTTAAAAAGCTTCCCATAATTAAATGTCATTAAATATCCATTGCTTTGAAAAGCTATAATACTCTATTGTACACAGTTCATAATTATGCTCCACTCTCTCGTTCTATTGAGTATATCAATAATTTGTAATGAAATAAAAATTTAACAACATATGTACACTTGTAGACTATATTTTGAAGTAGCATAGAGCATTTTGCATAGTGGTATGGTTTTATTGAAGTCCGTCTGTCTAGTTACCACACTCAAGTTGAAAACCTGTCACAAATCACCTGTTGATGTGTTCTGGAAGCTGCACTTTAGTGCCAGTCCCTTTTAGGCTTAGTGTGTTTACGATATCATCATTTAACATCAGATGAGTTCTTGCTAAAATGCTAAAACCTATTAAGTGTTTTAAAAAAGCAGTGTGCTTGTCAGAACCATTACATACATTTTGGGAATCGTTGTATTTGTGACCCTATAAAAGGGTGAAGTCAGTATCTGAGTGAATGTTCACTGTTTGAGAGAATAAGGAACCAATCTGTTAAATTTTATTATTCAAATTTAGTTCATACTGGTGGAATTTAAGCTGCATATTGTATGAGAGTTTTTAAGAATTCAGATAGTATTTATAGGAATACAATGAATTGATAAACAAAAAGTTAGATTCCGTTGTTATATTCTACTTTAATTCGTTAACACCATATTTCTTCTCTACCAATTTATCAGATGGTAGTTGAAATGGTTAACTATGATATTTTCACCATACATATATATTATTATTGTAACAATATGTTACAGGTATTTGAAGGTTCAACATATACTGAAAAGTGTGATGTATTTTCATGGGGTATAATCCTCTGGGAAGTGCTTTCCAGGAGGAAACCATTTGAAGAGGGGGGCACAGCCTATAGGATAATCTAGGTTCAGTTATATTCACATACTGAAGAAAAATGTTAATGTGGAATTTGCAGTGAATTCTATATTAACATTATAGCAAATTTGGTTAGTAATTACAAATGCTAAAACGGATTTTGAATATGTATACATTTGTTGTATTACAAGAAAAAAAATCAGATATACTTATAATATCTTGGAAAATAGGATGACAAGAAATACTTATATAAAAAGTACCTCTATATAGATTATTGTCCAAATACTTTTAAATATGCTAAATATATTTGCTATCATAAAAGAATATTATAATATAATCTTTAAAACGAGAGTTTCAAGTCTCTATTACAGATAGAGTCACTGAGAGACAAGAATGAACATTTTTTTATCGTAGCACGGCAAAGTGACTGCTCTATACTTGATGGTAAGCACAGCACAATCCAAAAGCAACGGCAACCATGAAGAGATACCCCATCTCTCATTGGTTGTTCCAGCCATGCCGGCCTGTGTAAGAATTATAAGCCACTGAAATAAAATTGCTCTCAATTACTATGTATATTTTTTTTTATTGTGCTTAGTATCATACACTGTATTGTCCAAAACTTACCAATATTTCAGGGTGTAGCATACCTTCATGCAATGAAACCGAAACCACTAATACACAGAGACTTAAAGCCACCAAATTTATTACTCGTGGGCGGTGGGCAAAGGTTAAAAATTTGTGACTTTGGTACAGCAGCAGATAAAGCCACTTATATGACGAATAATAAAGGCAGTGCAGCTTGGATGGCACCTGAGGTTAGTTCTTATGTTTTAACTAGCGGGCTCTGTGGCTTTTGTCCCAATGTTCTATTAAAAAAAAACCTTAACAAATTATGTACCTAAACCTTCCCAGTGAATCACTTTATCTATGTTGAAAATCTGTTCACTAGTTTTTGAATTTATTGCAAACAGACAGATGTGGCAGAGGATTTTATTTTATAAAATGTAGCGATAATCCAGAAGATTATCTTATTATTCATATAGCTTGTAGTTAATAGGTCTTATTGTTACATAATATTGTAAGATTATTTATTTATTGTTCAATTATTAGTTAGTGTAGGAAATATAATATTGCACTATTTTTTTATTATGACTTGCATTTGACTCTCATTAAGTATATAACATGTCATAACTATTCTATAAACCACATTTACATATTGACAAGGGAAGGTTCACTGACTAACATTACGAATTGTTAAATACATGCGACTCATGTTAGCCTTTCCACCATCAGTATAATAAATCTTTTTTTTTTTTCGAACTGACTATGCTACTGGCCTAGCAAGGCATTAACAGCTTCACCGAACTATGTATAATAAATTAGTTCCTGTACTCTCCTCCTGTAGCTTGCACTAATATATAACTAAAATTTCGATAATACTTCATAAATTAGTTTTAAGATCATCCAAATTTTGCACCAAATAAAAATTCTTATTCATTTAAAAAGCTTCCCATAATTAAATGTCAATAAATAATCATTGCTTTGAAAAGCTATGATATTCTTATTGTACACAGTTCATAATTGTACATCACTCTCTCATTCTATTGAGTATATTAATAATTTGTAATGAAATAAAAATTTAAAAACATATGTAATCTTGTACACTGTATTTTAGCATAGAGCATTTTGCATAGTGGTATGGTTTTATTGAAGTCCGTCTGTCTAGTTACCACACTCAAGTTGAAAACCTGTCACAAATCACCTGTTGATGTGTTCTGGAAGCTGCACTTTAGTGCCAGTCCCTTTTAGGCTTAGTGTGTTTACGATATCATCATTTAACATCAGATGAGTTCTTGCTAAAATGCTAAAACCTATTAAGTGTTTTAAAAAAGCAGTGTGCTTGTCAGAACCATTACATACATTTTGGGAATCGTTCATTTAAAAAGCTTCCCATAATTAAATGTCAATAAATAATCATTGCTTTGAAAAGCTATGATATTCTTATTGTACACAGTTCATAATTGTACATCACTCTCTCATTCTATTGAGTATATTAATAATTTGTAATGAAATAAAAATTTA
Organism: Antheraea pernyi; assembly: GCA_015888305.1. Lineage (NCBI taxonomy): Eukaryota > Metazoa > Arthropoda > Insecta > Lepidoptera > Saturniidae > Antheraea > Antheraea pernyi. The sequence goes on along the minus strand of MU159079.1, from coordinate 102,629 downwards.
AAAACATATGTAATCTTGTACACTGTATTTTGAAGTAGCATAGATCATTTTGTGTGATGGTAAGGGTTTTCTAAGTCCATCTGTCTGGCTACCACACTCAAGTCGAAAATCTGTCACAAATCACCTGTTGTTGTGTTCTGGAAGCTGCACTTAAGAGCCAGTCCCTTCTAGGTTTGCGTGTTTACAATATTGTCATTTAACGTCAGATGAGGTCTTGCTAAATTGCTAAAACCTATAAAGTGTTATAAAAAAGCAGTGTGCTTGACAGAACCATTACAAACATTTTGGGAATCGTCGTATTTGTGACCCTATAAAAGGGTGAAGTCAGTATCTGAGTGAATGTTCACTGTTTGAGAGAATAAGGAACCAATCTGTTAAATTTAATTATTCAAATTTAGTTCATACTGGTGGGATTTAAGCTGCGTATTGTGTGAGAGTTTTTAAGAATTCAGATAGTATTTATAGGAATACAATGAATTGATAAACAAAAAGTTAGATTCCATCGTTATATTCTACTTTAATTCGTTAACACCATATTTCTTCTCTACCAATTTATCAGATGGTAGTTGAAATGGTTAACTATGATATTTTCACCATACATATATATTATTATTGTAACAATATGTTACAGGTATTTGAAGGTTCAACATATACTGAAAAGTGTGATGTATTTTCATGGGGTATAATCCTCTGGGAAGTGCTTTCCAGGAGGAAACCATTTGAAGAGGGGGGCACAGCCTATAGGATAATGTGGGCAGTACATACAGGTATACATTTTTCATAGTAGATTTCTATTCAGAATGCATATCAAAAATATTTTAAAAGTAATTAAATTAATTATGAAAATGTGATCATAGAAGAGGATATTTCATTTCTTCAAAGAGAAGATATTTTTATTTATTTTAGGTTTAGATTATCTTCATTGAAATAATAAATGTATAATACCTTTTTAAATACATATTTATTAACTAATATTTAGGTGTAAATACATATTACTCATACTATGCATGATCTCTAAATTTTGCCATGTAGGCTTATTGTTATTTATAGATAGGTAATCTATAATTATTAATGTATTCTTATCCAATTTATCTATTATATATTTTCAGGTCAAAGACCAAATTTAATTGAAGGTTGTCCAGAGCCAATAGAGCAGCTGATGACTCAATGTTGGCACAAAATACCAGCTCAAAGACCCAACATGGCCAAGGTACAGTTGCATAGAACCGAAAATAAATAATTGCATGAGTTGATTGCCAAATATATTTAAAACTATTTTGAAAACCCAAGTACAATGATCCTAAAAGAGATTCTTCATGTCAAGCCAATAATGAGTAATTTATTCTACAGATTTGTATCTTTGTTTGTTTTTCTTACATTTTACTACTAATATTTTATAAAATTTGTTATAAATAGTAAAAATTATGCTCATTGAACCAGTATAATAGCTTCTTAGAGTATAATTCTTACAGCTGTCTAATAGATTGGGTTGTGTGGTGTGGATAAGTATTATTTTATGCATATGATTAAAAAGTTTTAACTTCAATACTTTAATCAATGGAGCAGTTTAATGTTTGATAAAAATTACGCATATTATAATTTATGCACATTATATAATTGACAACAACCTGTATTAATAAAATTGGTTTGCTTGGAGTAAATTGTAAATGGAAACCTTGTAGTATGATTTGTATTTTTTTTCATTTAATTTTAATGTTGGATTGTAGTAACAGTGAAAAATCTAATTTAATTAAGTTGTACCACCGTCAATATGATATTAGAACAATACTTACATATTCAGTACGTTAAAATGGCAGAAAAATACTCTATTGGTATAAATCAACTACTAAACGGAAAGAATACAATCTCTATTTCTTAAAGGCTTCATTGCTGTTTTATTCTATCAATTGGGTCATAATTTATACCTACAGCGTAAAAATTACAGAATCGTGACTACCTTAATATTATAAATGTGAATATGAGTTTGTTTTGTTGTCTCAGCTTTAACTACTCAACTGATTATGATGACATTTTTGTGTATACTTTGTGAGTGGTACAAAAATGTAGATGATGTACCTTCCATACAAAGAAAAAAGTACTGTTTATGAAAGATATGTAATAAAGCTCTTTAATTATTCTGGGAATAAATAAAACATATTTTGTTCCAGGTAGTTGAAATAATGTCAGTTCTGAGTACGTTTTTCCCGGATGCGGACACACCTATAAATTATGACGACTGTGAGGTCGACGACACGGACTACTCGGAGGACGAATATCTGTATGGTACCCGGGACAGCCTTGACACTGACACGGACTACAGCATGTCCCAAGTACACATCCCAACATATCCTGATGAGACAACCTCGCACTCCGTACTCAGAACCAACGATATCCCTGTGCAGTCACCACGACCTCGCAGCCTCGTCGAGACTCAAGTGAGTAAGCTACAGAACATAATGGCCGCTGAGGCACATCCTAAAACCTCAGCTCTGAAAGATGAACCCGACGTCCACAACAGAATCGGTCAAGTAAAGATACCGCAGCAGTTTAAGCAGAAGTCAGAACATCTAGAACCAGGGAGATCTAATATCATAATAAATAGAACTTCAAGCTCACCAGTCCCATCAGAACGAACTTATGTACCGAGTGAAGGAAGCACTCCACAGGATTCACTGCGTGTTGTACGAAGCCCTATCACATTTAGTGAGAGTTCATCACCCAGACGGTTATCACCCATATTGAACTATAACATTGGGAACATGAATCCGAGACATATAGATATAGAACAATACTGGAATAGAGAAAATGACCAATTATCACCGGCTAGAAGTCCTTCAGTCATTAGTAACAATTCAGTAAGGAAGGAGGACTTGAATCAGAATTATTATGACCGGTTGAGCGCAACAAACAGTCCCATGGCATCAGTGAAGGAGTTCAATGGGAATGTATCACAGAGGCCAATTGACCCCAGATGCCAAACACCATTGCAAATAGAAGTTGACCCTGTAAGTCAAGTCAGTGAGACCCCTTATGCTATAATGTAATTACTACATTTAATGTGCAGGTCATCATAGATTTTATTATAACGCTACGGAGTCCAATATGTATACAATTATGACTTCTCACTTTATTCTGCAGGCCATCATTAATTTTACTATTATAATGTATACCAACTTTATAAGTGTCAACATCACGGAGTTCAATATATACGCGATTATTACGTCACTTTATTGTGCAGGCCATAATTGATTTTACCATTATGATGCATACCAACTTTATTAATGTAAACATTATGGAGTTCAATAATTACAGATTTATAACCTCACTTTAATATGCAGACCATCCTCGTATTTACCGTTATGATATATACCAACATTATAGAGTTCAATATTTACATAATTATGACGTTGATTTATTGTGCAGGCCATAATTGATTTTACCATTATGATGCATACCAACTTTATAAATGTAAACATTACGGAGTTCAATATTTACAGAATTATAACTTCACTTTAAAATGCAGACCATCCTTGTATTTACCATTATGATATATAACAACATTATAAAGTTCAATATGTACATAATTATTACGTCACTTTATTGTGCAGGCCATAATTGATTTTACCATTATGATGCATACCATCTTAATAAGTGTAAACATTACAGAATTATAACGTCACTTTAATATGCGGACCATCCTTGTGTTTACCATTATGATATATACCAACATTATAAAGTTCAATATTTACATAATTACGGCGTCATTTTATTATGCAGGCGATAATAGATTTTACTATTAAAATGCATACCAACTTTATAAGTATCAACATTATGGAGTTAAATATCTACAGAATTATAATGTCACTTTATTGTGGTGGCCATAATTGATTTTACAATCGTTGTACATACAAATTTTATGAGTACCAACATCACGGAGTTCAATATTTATACAATTATGACTTTATTGTGCAGGCCATAATTGATTTTACCATTAAGATGCATACCAACTTTATAAGTGTCACCATTATGGAGTTCAATATTTACAGAATTATAATGTCACTTTAATACACAGACCATCCTTGTATTTACTATTATGATATATAACATTTTGGAGTTCAATATTTACAGAATTATGACGTCACTTTATTGTTCAGGCCATAATTGACTTTACCTTTATGATGCATACCAACTTTATAAGTGCCAACATTATGGAGTTCAATATATATAGAATTATAATGTCACTTTAATACGCAGACCATCCTTGTATTTATTATTATGATATATAACAACATTTTGGAGTTCAATATTTACAGAATTATGACGTCACTTTATTGTTCAGGCCATAATTGACTTTACCTTTATGATGCATACCAACTTTATAAGTGCCAACATTATGGAGTTCAATATATACAGAATTATAATGTCACTTTAATACGCAGACCATCCTTATATTAACTATTATGATATATAACAACATTTTGGAGTTCAATAATATGACGTCATTAATGTTGAGTTGTTTTAAATGACTATAATATTAACATGTAACCGTAGCTCAGTTATAACTTACTGGACTTTATATGGTTCGACGGAGCCGACGGTTCGAAACACGGTGATAATTTTTGTAGTCCGGTGATGCTGTTAAGACCTTGCATGGTCAATAGCGTAGTGAGTTCGAAAAAAAAATAATTTAAAATATGAAGAAATGTAGTATATTATAGTATTATAAAGAGAAAATGACTTGAATACAGCGTTCTTTATTACAGAATGCATGGGATTTCGTCGATGTGCCAATTAATTACGATGACTACGTTGAAGTAAAGAATATGGCAGGGTTTGACAAATACTTCACAGTCGGTAAGTGCTTGCTTATTCCTTAAAATCTGAACTTAATCACATATATGATAGAAATACCTCAATTCCTATACATCCTTACTAATATTATAAATGCGAAAGTAACTCTGCCTGTCTGTCTGTCGTGCTTTCACGCAAAGACTGCTGAAACGTTTTAAATTAAATTTGGTACACGGATAGTCTAGAGCCTGAGAAAGAACATGGGCTTTTAAATGCGAAAAAGGGTTGAAAGGGGGATGACAAGTTGTATGGAAGTATCGTCATTTTTAAAGCTAAAAGCTTGAAACTTATCTTTTAGGCTGTTGATTTGGTTATAAATAAATATGACATTCAAAGTTTGTAAAGGTTTTATCGTCAAGGGTGTAAAATAACAATAGGAAATAGGGGATGAATGTTTATAATGTAATAGGTAAGGTTCCGCTTCCATTTGAAAAATTATTTTCAGGAAATGACGCCCCTCTCTGTGCATCCACTGATAACGAATGTAACTATTTATGTTTTGTAAAAATATATAACACTAGCGGCCCCTGGTTATAAAAAAACCCTTCACAAATAATATATTTCAAAACGTTCTTCATCAATCACTTTATCCACTGCTGAAAACTGCATGAAAATCCTTTCAGTAGTTTTTGAGTTCATCGCGAACAGACAGACAGACAGAC
>MU159079.1:69822-93935 GCA_015888305.1 Antheraea pernyi | reverse complement strand
ACTTTATTGTGCAGGCCATAATTGATTTTACCATTATGATGCATACCATCTTAATAAGTGTAAACATTACAGAATTATAACGTCACTTTAATATGCAGACCATCCTTGTGTTTACCATTATGATATATACCAACATTATAAAGTTCAATATTTACATAATTACATCGTCATTTTATTATGCAGGCCATAATAGATTTTACTATTAAAATGCATACCAACTTTATAAGTATCAACATTATGGAGTTAAATATCTACAGAATTATAATGTCACTTTATTGTGGTGGCCATAATTGATTTTACAATCGTTGTATATACAAATTTTATGAGTACCAACATCACGGAGTTCAATATTTATACAATTATTACTTTATTGTGCAGGCCATAATTGATTTTACCATTAAGATGCATACCAACTTTATAAGTGTCACCATTATGGAGTTCAATATTTACAGAATTATAATGTCACTTTAATACACAGACCATCCTTGTATTTACTATTATGATATATAACATTTTGGAGTTCAATATTTACAGAATTATGACGTCACTTTATTGTTCAGGCCATAATTGACTTTACCTTTATGATGCATACCAACTTTATAAGTGCCAACATTATGGAGTTCAATATATATAGAATTATAATGTCACTTTAATACGCAGACCATCCTTGTATTTATTATTATGATATATAACAACATTTTGGAGTTCAATATTTACAGAATTATGACGTCACTTTATTGTTCAGGCCATAATTGACTTTACCTTTATGATGCATACCAACTTTATAAGTGCCAACATTATGGAGTTCAATATATACAGAATTATAATGTCACTTTAATACGCAGACCATCCTTGTATTAACTATTATGATATATAACAACATTTTGGAGTTCAATAATATGACGTCATTAATGTTGAGTTGTTTTAAATGACTATAATATTAACATGTAACCGTAGCTCAGTTATAACTTACTGGACTTTATATGGTTCGACGGAGCCGACGGTTCGAAACACGGTGATAATTTTTGTAGTCCGGTGATGCTGTTAAGACCTTGCATGGTCAATAGCGTAGTGAGTTCGAAAAAAAAATAATTTAAAATATGAAGAAATGTAGTATATTATAGTATTATAAAGAGAAAATGACTTGAATACAGCGTTCTTTATTACAGAATGCATGGGATTTCGTCGATGTGCCAATTAATTACGATGACTACGTTGAAGTAAAGAATATGGCAGGGTTTGATTTAAAATATGAAGAAATGTAGTATATTATAGTATTATAAAGAGAAAATGACTTGAATACAGCGTTCTTTATTACAGAATGCATGGGATTTCGTCGATGTGCCAATTAATTACGATGACTACGTTGAAGTAAAGAATATGGCAGGGTTTGACAAATACTTCACAGTCGGTAAGTGCTTGCTTATTCCTTAAAATCTGAACTTAATCACATATATGATAGAAATACCTCAATTCCTATACATCCTTACTAATATTATAAATGCGAAAGTAACTCTGCCTGTCTGTCTGTCGTGCTTTCACGCAAAGACTGCTGAACCGTTTTAAATGAAATTTGGTACACGGATAGTCTAGAGCCTGAGAAAGAACATGGGCTTTTAAATGCGAAAAAGGGTTGAAAGGGGGGATGACAAGTTGTATGGATGTATCGTCATTTTTAAAGCTAAAAGCTTGAAACTTATTTTTTAGGCTGTTGATTTGGTTATAAATAAATATGACATTCAAAGTTTGTAAAGGTTTTATCGTCAAGGGTGTAAAATAACAATAGGAAATAGGGGATGAATGTTTATAATGTAATAGGTAAGGTTCCGCTTCCATTTGAAAAATTATTTTCAGGAAATGACGCCCCTCTCTGTGCATCCACTGATAACGAATGTAACTATTTATGTTTTGTAAAAATATATAACACTAGCGGCCCCTGGTTATAAAAAAACCCTTCACAAATAATATATTTCAAAACGTTCTTCATCAATCACTTTATCCACTGCTGAAAACTGCATGAAAATCCTTTCAGTAGTTTTTGAGTTCATCGCGAACAGACAGACAGACAGACAGACGCGATAGGGCACTTTGTTTTATACTATGTAATGATGAAGAGATAAACCAGATCGAGTTACTTATCGGTTCTTCTCGATGACTGGGTTATTCTCCGAACCGGTGGTAGTTTTGACGTTCATAAGCGCCTTCTCAGGGCCTAAATTGAATAAAGGATATTTTGATTTTGAATGTTACATAGATCATTTATCGAGGAAGGCTATAGGCTATATATCTTTTTTTTTTATGTCATAAGTATGAAACGAACAGATGGGTCACTTGTGCTGTTAAGTGATCACCACCGTCCATGGACACTAACAATACCAGAGGAGTCGCAAGTGCGTTGCCACCCTTTGGGGGAAGGGATTAGGGGTGGGAGAGGGAGAGGAGTAGAGGGTAGGGGAGGTGGGCCTCCGGCGCTCTCACTGACCGAACGAAACGCTACAATGCAAGCACCGTTACTTCACGTCGGTTTTCTATGAGAGGGTGGTACTACCCCGGACGAGCCGACCCATTCATGCTGAAACCTGTAATAGTTTCGGCGTAGCTCTACCACCATTAGATATCAGATATCATCACGCTAATACCAATAGGAGCGGAGCACCAATGAAGAATGTTTCATAAGCGTTCTTTTCCCTTTTTGAGAGCTTCCGCTGCGTGTCAGTTGGCCCAAAGTCATTATATCACGCGTACGAAGTCGCGAGCGGAAGCCAGTATGTTATAAGTAGAATTAAAAGTTTGAAGTTTTTCATTGATGTTTCCCCCTTTGAAAAGGTATTTCCGCCCAACTCGATATAAATCTCGTAAGGCATGATTCATTTGTAATTTTATAAATAGACAGACGGCACGAATAACACGCGTTTCGCTTTATCATTCCCGATTTATGAATAGTCACAGATTTTCTCCACTAAATTTATTTAAACTATAACAACTTACTCGAAATAAGCTTCCCTGAGTGAAGTGTTTCTAAAAGAAATCTCTTACGTGTTAATCTTTTTATATCTGATTTAGTGGGCTTCGTCATTTTGTGTTTCTTTGAACTGCTACACCTTTTTTTTTTGGAAAAGTTATTTTTTATTTATGAGAATTGTTTTAAAATGAGCGTCTTTGATTGAGTTAAAAACGCAAGTACACAAGCAGTTCTGCTTATGTATTATATCTCGAGTATCCTTTGTCACATAGGAATTAAAAACTTAAATCGCTGTTCTTTGATTTAGGATAAAATATATCATAAATAATAAATTTTTAATACTATATTTATATTATATATTTGAATTGATTGAAGCAGAGCAGATTTTACTAGATCTATATAAAGGAATTAAATAAAAACTAATAAAGGAAACAATGAAGTCGTCCTAAATTATTTATTCTAATTTAATATTTATTATTAAAAATTAATAACCGAAAATGTGGATTTTTTTAAAATAAAATTTGAACATGCAAACGAAACCCTTTATAATTGTAAATTCCTGTTAAGTAGTAATTCAGATTGTTGATTACTATATTCATGAAATTTATTTTTGTATTACATTTTATAACTACAATATCTCAGTAGCTTTTGAATTAATATTAACAAAACTACTGAATATACACATTAAGAAGTAATATTGTACTAATGTTTATTAAACAACTTTAACAATGTTACTGAAAAATTACGAATAACGTAAATCTTAATCCGATGCTTCTAGAATCATGAAAATGTACAAACGTAAGTTCCGTATTATTGATGACCATAACGGCTATTTATCAATGATGCTTTTATGTTATTTTACAATAATTGTAAATAAAAGTATTTTGATTTTTGGGTAATTTTCTGTTTATCTGTTTAAATGCATGATAATTAAATAAATATTCATTGTTCGTATCGTGACTTCCCGAATCAGTAACGTAAAGTGCTTTCTCTTTCACAAATATCGGTTGTTGAATAATGTTTGGCTGTTCGCACGTTACGATAACACCAGCCGACCATTGTAATTTCTAATAATAACAACTGATAATAGTGAGTAGTAATTATGCCTTCAATAATTTGTAAATCATTACGTGGGAATAATGAATTAAATTGCTTTCCCTATAAAATGTAAGTGAGCGCTAAGAGTTATTGAAAAGTTATCCGTAAATGTAATAGGTTAAAAATCGGATAACCCCTGAGTTTAGACCATAATTCATTTGGTTGAAATTCATTTTGGTTAGTCGATTTCAATAAAAATCTACTACTAGTTGGGTGTAAGCATACTTATTTGACTAAATCATCTTTTTGTTCTGTGTCTAATTCTCAATACATGCTTTATATGAAAGAAAATGTTTTATAAATCATAGGGAAATGTGAAAATTTTGACTTAAAAATTTTCTTATAAAAAGTAAATGAATCAGACAGAAGACAATAGACAGATCTTTTAAAATTTTACAGAATTGACATTTTGACGTTCAATTGTTTAGTTCCCATTTTATTTAATTGCATGCCTGACGTAGTCCCATTGTTGATAATAATAAAAACTTTGACAAATATATATATTTTATACTATGTGATGATATGGTCGTACTGTAGCAGAATGATTTGATGTCATTTTATTTCTAAGTTGCGAAGTTCTTTGCGAAGCTATGGCGGACAGGTAGTTATCTATAAATAGTGTAGATCAAAAACATAAATTAAGCTATAAGATTTTCATAGAATGTGTTGCCATATCACAATCATCGAAATAACGATCGTATGATTCATTGTTGATGTCTTATTCATTGTAAATAATTGTCTTTTATACAACAAAAGAGAACAAAATTTGAAAGACGGCTAAGTGCCTTAATAATAAAACAAAATAAACTCGGGAGTGCTTTTAATATCTTTTATTAAAGCATCGCATCACGTACGTATATAACAGAGACAAGATGTCTTCTAAACTCGTACAAATGCATCACTGGTTCGCGTGAGTAAGAACATACAAATAGCCGAATCCTGTGCCAGGACATGCTCGTCTTGTGATTCATATTCGCTAGCGTTTATTTATCTTGTACGATTAAGGGGAGTATTCGTTTTGTTATTTTTTTTTTATCTGATTATAAACAAAAGAAGATAGCGATCCCGTGACTCAGTTTTTTTATCAGTCGCCACGATCAGCATAGGTCATTGTTTATTATTGTTATATATTTTATGAAATTATTATCGAATAATAGTTTTGCACATTATATGTATAAAAAACGGCAGTGGGAAAATAGTTAAGAAAATCACCCTCCTCTGTTTCTTAGTCGATTTTCATTATTCCTTTTTTCTTTAGTGGTTATTGAGTAACTTTAGTGTTAAACTTTTTAGAAAAAGTTTTTTTTTCTCTATGGTCGACTACTGGACGAGCATTCTTCTTCTTAATCTTCTTACCCTTATCCCACCTAAGTAGGGTCGGTACAACACGTTTGTCATGTTGTGGTGTTTGATTTTGCTTAATTTTTTTATGATCGGCCGCCTGCCTGACGTCAACCCTCCTTGGGATTATTATGTTGTATAGTGGTACTATATGTTTATGATTATTATACATAACTAGCGGGCCCGTCGGACGTTATCCCGTCCTGATTATAAATTTATTATAATTTATAAAATCCTATATACCAAAACCTTCCTCATGATCTACTTTATCGACTGGTGAAAAATCCGCAAGAAAATCCGTTCAGTAGTTTTGGAGTTTACCGCGAACAGACAGACAGACGCGGTAGGGGACTTTGTTTTATACTATGTAATGATTACGAAGTCTACTATGATCTTTTAGCTTTAAAATTTCCTGTAGGCTATTTGTTTGTGTGCTTTGGTAGGCTATTAATAGTTCTTGGTGAGCGGCACTAACGTTCCGGTTTAAAACGAAGTTCTTCAAGATATATGATTTGCTTGCTATATTGTCATTTTTGTCCGAGCACTCGTGTAAATATAATGATGGAAATCTGCCTCTGTACACGCATCACTCAAAAGCTACTATATAGATTTTTTTCTTTTTAGACACTCAAGATATATTATCACGACAGTTACATTAGTTTCAAGTTATTAAAGTTTTAAGACATTACGATTTTTTTTTATAGTAGCACGGCAAAATGACTGCACTGCAATGGTAAGCACTGTACAATCCAAAAACAATGGCGACCACCGATAAAGAAACTACATATCGCCGATCGCCGCTGTCATGCGGGCTTGCGAAAAGCTGGATATGCACAGGCTGATCCCGAAACGCGACCCACAGAAACGAATCACTATTACGGGCTTTTTCGCCGTATAAATGGTGGTTGCGACCCAGTCAGGCTGTAAGATCCTACCACCCCGCTTTCGCTATTGCCTCGTTCGTTATTCAGCAGGGTGCACGACGTGCAGGTGAGGTTGGCTTGGGTGTCTCAAGTCTTATGATGTTATTCGACACCCCAACAAGCACGCATTGACAAGCACTACATTTCCAGTGATGTGCGTTCTCTTGCTGTGGAAAAATGCGGCAAGCGGTGTGATTTTTATATATTTTCCCCTGTATATAAGATAACAAACTATGTAGACTAAGTCGCAGGTGTCAGCTAAATGATGGAGATCTGTAACTGTGTGCGTATCTTCCAAAACTGTTTCGATCTATTTTTTTTTTTAAGTATCAGATTGCTTATAGTTATAAAAGTTAAGAAAAACTAAGACTTTTATAAGTATTATGCGTTCAGCTATATGAATTTTTTTGTTGTGGAGAAGTGGGGCTAGCGGTGTGGTGCACATGCATTGAAAAGGCAGACAAAGTCGCGAGTATCATGTAGTTGGAAAATTACGCTATATTCAAAATTAATATATTTAAATACGATCTCATTGAGCACTGTCAATATTTTAAATATAAAAACACTGCATACAAGCCATGTAACACTGGCATCAATTAATCTATAGTTATAGGAAATTTTGTAGTGCAGTAATTTTGATTTACTTTTTTTAATTGTTTCACTAGTTATCATAACCCTCATTATCAGAGCAGTTTAAGAAGTGTATTAATATTACATAACTGACATACGGCAGGCGTTTTTTAACATCATATACCTACCGCGCTCTTTTATATCAGCCGCTTGGCCATACCAGTGAAAATAAATTATAGGTTAAAAATAAATTTTCATATTTTTCTTTTTTTTTTTTTTAATTAAAAGTCACAAAGGAGATCCGTCTCATGTTCATTAGTGCTAGTATTCTTCTGCATATTTAGAATATATATTAAGCATTACAGTTCTCATTTTGATATAAATTAACCTAAATCCAACCCTATTAGCAATGCGTGAACTTGTATAATGAAACTCAAAGCATCATTGCGTTTTTTGAAGGTTTTCAACGAATATTTTGTTTAACCCAATTTTTTAGCACAAACAGAATGTGTAGGCATCTATCCGTTCGTACTTACAAAACCACTTCTACGTAATTTAAATAATCAGGTCATTTGAAAATAGAATAATGGACGGCTGTAATAATAGATAGATAAATTTACTCTTGCATGTTTTAGAAGTGCATGAAAAACAATATGCCAGTTGTAAATGTCGTGGAAATGCATAAACCGAGCCGCGTTCGTGGGCGGACGCATCGTTCCGTACGTAGACTAGCGAAATAATCTGTATTCTCACATATTCATTAGTCAAACTCGAGAAAATGTTCATACATTTACACTAAATTATGATACTATCATTTATTATCTCAGTGTACTTCTAATGATATAATTGTAATAGCTCTCAGAAAACCGATTTTTTTCTATTGTATTTTGACCAATTAAAAAAATTATTTTATGAATTATAATCTATTTGTTATTGTTTTTTTTTTAACTTTGTTTATGGCAAGCAATCTTTTAGATTATTACTGCCATTGTCGAGTAGTTAATAGTATTACAAGTTCTTCTTCAATTGTCAAGTGAGTATCGATATTATAAGTTTCTTGATATAATTTCAATGAACTAACAAGATGGTGGCCATCTTGTTGGAACATTCTATGGACTTTTAGTGGCATCTCAAAATTCATGGTCCGTGGTATTATTTTCCATTCACTTCACTTACGCACAATAAACAAACTATATTAAATAAAACACCACCAATTTTACACAATATAGAGTCAAGTAACAAGATTATGAATAAAAAATACATGACAGATCAAAATCCCGCCAAAAACTCTTTGTTATTCTTGTGTATAAGCTGTGTTACAGTAAAGTTGCATCAAAAGCCATTCAATAGTTTTTTTTTCGTATAGGACTAATAAATATCCATCCATCCTTATAAACTCTCTCGTTTACGATACACATATTATTATGCATAGAGAAAAAAATCTTAAAATACATATCCGGTTCTGACGTTTCTTGTTAGAAAACTACATTCAGGTTGATTATGGACGATTTTCTCCTTTTGTATTATCGAACTGACTACGTTATTGGCTTAGCAAGGCCTTAAGCTGGCCTTAAGGCCAAAGCTTCTGTGAAGCTGTTCACAGAATACCTTGATTTATGGACAATATTTTATTCTTATTATTTGTTCCTATGTGTTCTTATAAATCAGTTAATACCTACGAAGTCGGTTGTTAATTCAATATAAGAATTATTATTTTTGGGTTATAATAATTACTGATCGCTAATAAATTATTGTCTATTCTCTATACAGTTCGACATTTAACCACTCGGACATTTCATGTAAAATACTAAATTTTCTTAGAATTTGTCTCTCCATATTTATGGGCCTTTACTTGACGTAATAAATTTCAGCGAATGAATTTATTATTGAGATACTCAATTATAAGGAATGTGGATTCGTTTGTAACGACACTCTAAGTTATATGTTGAAGAACAGTTGCCATAGTTTTAATACTTCTGCCATAATGATTCTATGTCGCATTCGTTATTATTCTGGAATTTTAACATTTAAGGAAACTTTTTTTTTTTATGTTAGTACAACTGATATTTTAACTTTAGAATATGGACATCCTGTAATAGTATAAATTGTAAAGAAACTACTGATCCCATTTAATTTTAATTTTCCGTTATTTGTACCAAGACGGTTTGTGTAAAACAGTCTTTATTCAATAAAACCGAATTTATTATGTTTATATTTTGGTTTTCGCGGAATTTATTCAATCTCTGAATTTTCTTAACTGTACGTATCGATTTAATGTGTGTAGGTAACCTAAATGTAAGCGTTTGCGGTGTATAGTGCGGTCCAGATGCGGCATAGGACGGTCCCGGCGTGATTCACGCTTCTCGGAAGGGGCCGCGACTATTTTAGACTGTGTCCGCTTACCTTCTAGGAAACGGGTTGTGTGGGACCAACGACCGATCGCAACTCGAAGCCGAAGTATTGTTAGATCGTTAATGGGGCCTGCTTGTGTTGTCTGAACACCCAGTGATGCTCTAATGTAATCTCGTTCCAATTGAGTCCAGGAAGTCGCTCCGGATTTTCGACAGTTACCGAGAAAATTGTTCGGTAGCTTTCAGTGTTCGGATTGTTGTTTTTCTTTTACGTAAACTCTTGTAATCGTTTATATTTTATAACCGTTTAATCTTTTGTTTTATTAATATTTAATTTATTGTTGGAGCATGCCGTGGTTGTCTTTAAATATGACTACATTTATAATGTGTTATAATAGTTCTACTTTTTTTTTATATACTAATATATTGTCATGTTGACGACCCTAAAATAAATAAATTAACCGTAGTAAAATTAACTTAGAATAGAGGAGCCCACCTACGGTAATATTTGCAATATTGTCATCGCATTAATGTCGGCAAAAATATGTAACTTATAATGTAGGTATTTTAAGCTTCCGTTTTAAACAGTATCTGTGTTATTACAAAAAAGTTAAATACGTATTGAATACTTGCTTTAAAAAGGTTTGGATACTTTTTTTTAACTTTATTTTTGGCAACCAACCTTTTAGATTATTACTGCCATTGTTAAGTAGTTAATAGTATTACAAGTTCTTCTTCCATTCCATTTTGGCAACCAGTCTTCTAGTAGACCATCACTGCCATTGTCAAATGAGTATCGATATTACAAGTTTCTTGATATAATTTCAATGAACTAACAAGATGGTGGCCAACTTGTTAGAACTTTCCATGGAATTTTTGTGGCATCTCAGAATTCATGGTCCGTGGTATTATTTTCCATTCACTTCACTTATGCACAATAAACAAACTATATTACATAAAACACCACCAATTTTACACAATATAGAGTCAAGTAACACAAGATTATGAATAAAAAATAAAATCCACTACATGACAGACCAAGATCCCGCCAAAAACTCCCGTTTGGGTACTTTCGTATTAAATACACTGCGCTCGCCGACCGCTGCCGCGGCAAGCTCGCGTTATCCTTTTTCGTAAGTCTAACCTAACCAAACCGAGATAAAAGAGCAAGATGTCGAACGTTCTGCGAGCGCAGTGTATTTAATACGAAAGTACTCGCAACTTTTTTAATGCAAAGTATTCAACTTTTTTGTAATAAATAACACGGCTGGTGTTTTATTTTCTTTGCTATTTAGAAATTGAGTGTACAAAATACTTTTTTAACACCGTCGATTGAATAGAATGGTGATTGATACTTTGGATGGAAACAGTGCTTTGAATGGACGTCTGGTTTTTTGAGATGAAAGAGTATGTCACGTCTGATCGTTAATGGCAGATCTTGATTGAGGTTCACAAACGGACGGTCATGCCGTCTTTTGTTAAGTTATTACTTCCGGCCATCCGTCAATCTGGATGTCGTTTCATAATGCGTTCGTTTTAGTTAAAATAAATTCCAGTTAATATTTTCAAAAATATACAGTATCTACATAGATAGATCATGTTTAATAAATCTATTTTATTTAGTACTAGCTGTCCCTACGTATGTAGACTACGTCCACAGGGAATCTGATGTATAAAACACTGACTACTAAAGTCATCTGGATGTTTTTTTTTTCGAACTTACTACGCTATTGACCATGCAAGGTCTTAACAGCTTCACCGGACTACTAAGGCGAGCGTTTAAGGCACTCAGCCGATTTTATTTTGACAACTAAATCAAGGGTGCACGGCACACCTCGGCTTTGGCTGTTGCCTGATACATGCAATTCGCGACCTATCTGAGCTAAGCTAAGCTAACTATTCATACATATACGAGTTGTTGAAACATATATGTGTACCAAGCACACATACCTCAACAACCCTTATATATATTTCGTATCGGATAATATTCTAAACAATCAAACTGCGATCAAAAGCGCAACCTATATACAAAAGAAACGAAAATAAACTTATTTACCAAGATCTGTCCAAGTTCGTAACATCCAGGCCCGTATTCGCCAAAATTCTTCCAAGAAACTTTTAACAGCGATGTGGAAAAATATTTCGAAAGTACTCGTCAGCCGTTGTGAAGCGATATCGTGGAACAATCTAAACTCGTATCAAAGTCTACGCTGCAGTTTTAAAGCGATGGAAACCGCTTGTACGATATCTGACATAGATTAACGATTTTGGTTACAGATTCGACGGTTCTGTGAATCATTGACGCTCGTCATCTCCTTTGATTTACATCGTAGTTGTTTTTGTTTCGAGTCGTACCTGCACCAGAATGAGCGCAGGGAGCCGTCCCAGCGGATGCGAACCCACTCAAATGAGGGTGGGCAAGCTCCACGCGCGAGGTGAGGGAGGCAACTCACTGTTTGTCTCCCTTCCCGTAGACGCGGCACGGAAGCTGGTCGAGGCCGGTCGCCTCCGGCTCGGCTGGAGTATGGCTCGAGTCGTACACCTGGAAAGCAGACCTCTCCGCTGCTACAGGTGTATGGGCTTGGGCCATACCCGGCCGATATGTCCATCGGCCGTGGAGCGTAGGGGGGCCTGCTTCCGGTGCGGGGAGGATGGCCACCGCGCAGACGGTTGCAAAGCGGGCACGCCGCGATGCGCCGTCTGCGCAGGCGCCGGCCAGTCGGCGGACCATATTATGGGGGGGGCTAAATGCCGACCCCCCCATGTGAAAGGAAAACGGCCCCTCTTGAAGGGGGCCGAAATGGAGGTAGTTGCTGAGAAATAGTTAATGGACTTTATCCACAGCAACTACCTCCAAACTAATGCAAACCACTGCGCTGCTGCCCAGGACCTGCTCCTGCAGGCGGTGGCGGAGTGGGACATCGATGTTGTGGTGGTCGCGGAGCCGTACCATATATATATATATTAATTGACATTTTGAACATGGAAAAACTAATAAAAGAAGAAATGTTCTATATAACTTACTTATATACTATTTCCAATATTATTCAAGATATCTATGAAGTTTTGACACAACCTTAATCTGTTATATAGTGATTTTTATTCATTATTATACGTCTTGTATTCGTATTACATTCAGCTATATACTGTGTGATATTGGTATTACGGTGGCATTTTGCGTAATACCCTTTGGTTCATTTGTATAAGTAATATATTTGACTAGAAATAATAACAAGCGAAATGAATTCTGACATGTATCAGAAACCTCACGGAAAGTTCTAATAAATATATATTCATAATACGAAACAATCATACGTTTCAATATATGTTTCAACAACTCATATATTTATGAATAGGCAGCTTAGGTTAGCTCAGATAGGTCGCGAATTGCATGTATCAGGCAACAGCCCAAGCCGAGGTGTGCCGTGCACCCTTGAGCTAGTTGTCAAATAAAATCGGCTGAGTGCCTTAAGCGCTCGCCTTAGCAGTCCGGTGAAGCTGTTAAGACCTCGCTAGGTCAATAGCATAGTCAGTTCGAAAAAAAAACCGACTTTTAATAATAGTAGCAATACTTTTGGATTTAGTAATAATAATAATAATAATAATGATATGTCTTGCATTTGCATTACATTCAGCTATATACTGTATGATATTGGTAGTACGGTGGCATTTTGCGTAATACTCTTTGGTTCATTTGTATAAGTAATATATTTGACTAGAAATAATAACAAGCAAAATAAAGAGGAGGTCTTCGTGTTCATGTATGTACACAGACAAATAACACCTTCCCGAAAGCATTAACTTTGAAAAGTGGTGCGTGCGACAGATTCCCGGTGAGTCAGTGAGTGGACGTCAATGCGGTAAGAACAGCACAGCATTAAAGTAAATAACTCGTAATATTTTTCATGGGTGCCGCCGCGGCGGGCATCCCGCCGGTTATGCGTTGCTCAAATAAACAAACGTGTTGATTTTTATACGGTTGGTAGGTAACGCTGGCCTTTTTAAACGCTCTCCGAAAGCAACTTCATCGTTTCTCGCAAACGGCTATCGATATATAAATGGGATACACGTGTTAGTAAACGAAATAGCTCATCAGTGAGTAAGGAGCTAAGAATTATTTCTTGATACTTTTGTAATAGCATTGTTTGGGCTTTGAGCTAAACGGTTTTAAAATATGAGCTATCCAGATGTAAAACTGTCTGCCAGTTGATTAATTGTTTCTACGTATTGAGATACGTTTTATTAGTTATTATATTCGCTGTTCTCTTTAAAATATACAATGCATATCGATTATGCAAATAGTCCAAAAGAAAATCTTGATTGAGATTTTTATATCGCACTAGCTGTGCCCGCGACTTCGTCCGTGTGGAACCTTATTTAAAAAACAGTGATTAATAAGTTCATCTGAATGTATTAAGTTCATTTACTTATGTACTTTTCCTTGGTACTTACGCCGCGTCGTCATTAAAATTACAATAACTTTTGATAGAGTGAAACGGAGACTAAGTTATTTTCGAAGATAGAGTTTATGATTTTTTTAATGGTATTTTCTTGTTAGCAGTGATGCGTGTTCATACAAACAGACAGACAGACAGACGGACATTCATAAAATGGATTGTAATTTATTTTATTACTGATTCCTAGACAGCGGCTACAATTTTTTGCATGAAAATCGAAAATTTACAAACACGTTAGATTTACATTCTTACATTACACTATTACATTACATTACATTACATTACTTACATTATATAGAAGATTATTGTTTTTGAATATCTTTTTTTGTGACTATTGGAAGGCGAGATAAGTTCATGAGAGTTTATAATAGTTGTCGCGTCGATCCGTTCGCTAAAATTCATTCACTCTTTATAAATCCTCGGGCGCTAAATCGAGCGAACACATTTGTCCGGTGTCAACAAAAAGAAGTAGGTACGTCGCGGGTTACGCATGAATCACCGCGATACAATTAATCTAATTTAAGTTTATCGGGGAGGTATAGCACGGGCTCGGCGACGACGCACAGTCTCGCGGGCCAGCCGCGCGCCGTCGCATCCCCTCGCACCCAACCAACGTAGCCTATTTAACACACCGAGGTGCACTCTAATGCATCCGCGCCACAGACGCGCTCGCTCCCATCGTCCGTCACTATCCGTCACTCTGCATCACTCTTTATCGTTCTCCGCCGCGATTCAAAGGCAGCAATCGATGCCGCACGTGCTGCCCCCAAGGACGATTACAAATGTTGTTGTGATTCAGTGAAATTATGCCGCAAACGGACTGTGCCCTTCAGGTTTCTATAACGGTGCAACCAGATTGTAAAAAAATTCAAGTGTTCATTGACTTTTACATGAGTGAGTATGAGTAGCCGTTGTTATTTCATATAATTATAGACGGTATACGTACGGTAAGACCATGTACAATTTTCTATGTAACTTATAATATGTTACTATTAAAAATAGAAACGAGTTTGATTTAAATCTAGTTTATACACATAATTCGTTTAAATTTTGCGCTATTGAAAATAATACTTGTTTGTTATAGAGTAAATGCGTAGTATAATTTAAAGATTATATCAACAAATTAATCTTATTATATATACAAATAATTCAATTACTTCAACATCTTCATTTAATTGGACTCGCTCAGTTAGATAATCATCTATATATATTTTACAATGAAATCTTTTATTAACAATGATTGAGAAAATAATAATTATAATCTTAATACTTAGGACAGGCAAACAATTACGCTTGGCGACTTTTTCACTCTCCATCGTTTTCTGTTCCGCCTATACGAAAATTTATATAACGGTTTGGCAACCAGCGCCTTGGAATAAAACTAAGTAATATTATGCAAAGTAAATATGGTAGTGACGATATATTCTAATTATAACTTTAATTTCTCTACAATTGAACTAATCATTGATGTAAAACCGTTGGCGAAGACATTTATGTCCTTGGTGTTCACTTACTTATAACAATCGATATGTAAACTTCTTTACAAAAGTCTCGACTAGATAGGCTTATTAAATCTATCTTAAATAATAATGATTAAGTTTCTCGCAAACGGCTATCGATATATAAATGGGATACACGTGTTAGTAAACGAAATAGCTCATCAGTGAGTAAGGAGCTAAGAATTATTTCTTGATACTTTTGTAATAGCATTGTTTGGGCTTTGAGCTAAACGGTTTTAAAATATGAGCTATCCAGATGTAAAACTGTCTGCCAGTTGATTAATTGTTTCTACGTATTGAGATACGTTTTATTAGTTATTATATTCGTTGTTCTCTTTAAAATATACAATGCATATCGATTATGCGAATGGTCTTAAAGAAAATCTTGGTTGAGATTTTTATATCGCACTAGCTGTGTCCGCGTCTCCGTCCGCGTGGAACCCTATGTAAAAAATAGTGATTAATAAGATCATCTAAATGTATTAAGTCCATTTACTTATGTACTTTTCCTTCGTACTTACGCCGCGTCGTCATTAAAATTACAATAACTTTTGATAGAGTCAAAACGGAGACTAAGTTATTTTCGATCATTTACTTATGTACTTTTCCTTGGTACTTACGCCGCGTCGTCATTAAAATTACAATAACTTTTGATAGAGTGAAACGGAGACTAAGTTATTTTCGAAGATAGAGTTTATGATTTTTTTAATGGTATTTTCTTGTTAGCAGTGATGCGTGTTCATACAAACAGACAGACAGACAGACGGACATTCATAAAATGGATTGTAATTTATTTTATTACTGATTCCTAGACAGCGGCTACAATTTTTTGCATGAAAATCGAAAATTTACAAACACGTTAGATTTACATTCTTACATTACACTATTACATTACATTACATTACATTACTTACATTATATAGAAGATTATTGTTTTTGAATATCTTTTTTTGTGACTATTGGAAGGTGGGCAAACACGTTAGATTTACATTCTTACATTACACTATTACATTACATTACATTACATTACTTACATTATATAGAAGATTATTGTTTTTGAATATCTTTTTTTGTGACTATTGGAAGGTGGGATAAGTTCATGAGAGTTTATAATAGTTGTCGCGTCGATCCGTTCGCTAAAATTCATTCACTCTTTATAAATCCTCGGGCGCTAAATCGAGCGAACACATTTGTCCGGTGTCAACAAAAAGAAGTAGGTACGTCGCGGGTTACGCATGAATCACCGCGATACAATTAATCTAATTTAAGTTTATCGGGGAGGTATAGCACGGGCTCGGCGACGACGCACAGTCTCGCGGGCCAGCCGCGCGCCGTCGCATCCCCTCGCACCCAACCAACGTAGCCTATTTAACACACCGAGGTGCACTCTAATGCATCCGCGCCACAGACGCGCTCGCTCCCATCGTCCGTCACTATCCGTCACTCTGCATCGCTCTTTATCGTTCTCCGCCGCGATTCAAAGGCAGCAATCGATGCCGCACGTGCTGCCCCCAAGGACGATTACAAATGTTGTTGTGATTCAGTGAAATTATGCCGCAAACGGACTGTGCCCTTCAGGTTTCTATAACGGTGCAACCAGATTGTAAAAAAATTCAAGTGTTCATTGACTTTTACATGAGTGAGTATGAGTAGCCGTTGTTATTTCATATAATTATAGACGGTATACGTAAGACCATGTACAATTTTCTATGTAACTTATAATATGTTACTATTAAAAATAGAAACGAGTTTGATTTAAATCTAGTTTATACACATAATTCGTTTAAATTTTGCGCTATTGAAAATAATACTTGTTTGTTATAGAGTAAATGCGTAGTATAATTTAAAGATTATATCAACAAATTAATCTTATTATATATACAAATAATTCAATTACTTCAACATCTTCATTTAATTGGACTCGCTCAGTTAGATAATCATCTATATATATTTTACAATGAAATCTTTTATTAACAATGATTGAGAAAATAATAATTATAATCTTAATACTTAGGACAGGCAAACAATTACGCTTGGCGACTTTTTCACTCTCCATCGTTTTCTGTTCCGCCTATACGAAAATTTATATAACGGTTTGGCAACCAGCGCCTTGGAATAAAACTAAGTAATATTATGCAAAGTAAATATGGTAGTGACGATATATTCTAATTATAACTTTAATTTCTCTACAATTGAACTAATCATTGATGTAAAACCGTTGGCGAAGACATTTATGTCCTTGGTGTTCACTTACTTATAACAATCGATATGTAAACTTCTTTACAAAAGTCTCGACTAGATAGGCTTATTAAATCTATCTTAAATAATAATGATTAATCGAACATGTATATTTCCTGAACATAACTGTAGTATTTGCCACTGTCAGTTTTCGAAGAATCCATCGTTGAAGAAAAATATGTTTTATTTAAACTTTATTTCTTACGGGAAAACCAACACAGCACAGTATACATTGATAGCGGTACAAAAACGGCTCAATGCTTTTATATAACATACAATTACAGCAAAATATATAGCTTTGAACAATTATTCCTAACAAGAAAAACCACCTGCCAATATAACGTTATTTAGTAACTTGGTATCTAATCAAAAATGTGTAAAGATCTAGTAACCTAGCAAACCTGTCGCTGTAACAATTGCTAATCTATAAAAACGGTATGTACCAATATATTTTATGCTATTGAGAGGTGGACAAGACGAGATCTAGTTATAGGGTTTCTGGGTAATTTGTGATGAACAATAAAATCGAAAAATCGTTTATTCCAGCAATATATTTTTTAAGGCCGCTAAACCATGTAATTTTCAGCAAGTGAATATCGAATCTGTAGGATAAGTTGATATTTTATTCTTTTCATTTGAAGGGAATTGCTGAAATATTCCAATATTTCGAGTCTCAAAATCGAAACTTATAAGATAGGTCGAAATGGTTTAAGAAAAATGTATTGAAGGATAAGGCAGATGTTCTGTTCAATTGAATAAAGAGTTGATAATATTTTTTTAGGGGTTGCTGTGATTTCAAGAGTTATTTTAGCTACCCCTTAAAGGCTATCAATTATAATGATCGTTTATTAGATATTTTAAACTCTTCATGTTCACTTTTCCTCATTTTAAATTATTATAAAAAATACTAGGAATAACATTCTCAATGGCCATTAAAATATAAAATGAATGGTTTAACTAGAAATATGAAGCAAGCTTGAACATCGCTTCTTACATTTAACACTTAACACGATCACTGACAGTGGAATAATCGACTGTCAAACAGTAATGCCAAAAGATCTAGTGGCGTCGACTGATGCTCTCCTCGCGACTATGAATCATTTCTAATTATTTTACAATACTTAAACGTTGCTGTGTACATCCACCGTGTGACAGGCGACGTAAACAATTAGCCACACACATTTTCCACACAATATAATATCGAGGGTGCTAACATTATCATCACTGCACCTTATAAAACAAAGACCTCTGCCTGTCTGTCTGTTCGCAATAAACTCAAAAAATACTGGGCGTATTTTCATAGTAGATGAAGGGATCCATGGGGAAGGTTTAGATATATTATTTGTCTAGGTTTTTTTTTATTATCAGGGCGGGCGGGAATTATCCGCCGGGCCCGCTAGTAATATCTATAAAATGACACTCAACGTTGTTGTCTATACACATAATTTAATATCATATCATTTTCAGAGTTATTTTAATTGAAATTTTATATTAATATTTACTAAAATATAACACCTAGGGCTAAAACTATTCTATTATATTTTTTACTCATGTCATACTTGAAGCTTCTGAATGGAAATTAATACAAAATTATTATTATATGAAAAAGTACTGCAAAAAAAAAATTTTTTCATTTTAATAAAGTAAATGTATATTAAATCTACAATCCCCTAGATCTTATCCTAAGTGAAGAGAAAACACAACAATGACAATACAACTTTTTGAACTAATAAAACTTTCAGCAAAGCCGCGTGCGTCCTCGGACGCCGTCCAAAATTGGGATGACACTAAATTAATTCCGAACGTTAACTCTTTTCTTTTAAGAGATCCCAAAGTGATGATAATAAACTTTCTTCTTTGAAGATTACAAATTAATTCTGTTTACAATGGAACAGCAGTCATCGCGTGATATCTTACTAACAGTTATGTTCATTGGCTAGTAAAGTAATACATATAGTATATTGTGACGTTAGTAACACATATTTGAATTGTTTTATTTATCTTCCGCTAGTACAGCGCACTCTGTCGGTGTTAAGGCCAATTATCTCAAAAGTCAAGGTTGCACCTAATGTTGCTAATATTTCCAAACAAAGTTCTATAGTATTTGACGTACATTGCCAAATACATTTCTTAAAGCAACTGCTTATAATCTATTGTTTTCAATTTTAAAACAGTTATATTCGAAGTCGGAACCGAATTTTAAATATAAACTATATTGATGTTGATGAATCAATGAAATAAAAGAGAAGTTGAAAAGTGTATGTAATAAAAAATTACAAAAACATCGTATATATGGCAAAGCTGAGACATTTTGCAGACGGCGCCTAGCGTGATTCATTCTGGAATACGATTGCCTTTATAGCTGTTGTGTGGCGTAGTGCAGCCGCCGCGCCGCGCCGGGACGTTGGCATCGGCAGCGCGACATGACTAACCTCCGCCCGCTCTAGATACAATCAAAATATGTGACAAGTTTATTTCTATTCGTAACAACACATTTTGCCCCGCTCGATATATCCCGTCTCAAAGTTGAACATCTGCTGATTTTTTCGACGACATAAGTAGGTCGGGGCTCGCGCCTGCGTCACGCGGTGCCCTGGCCGCGAACGCTCGACGTGCGCTTACGTTTTACGCTTACGAACATCTTACGGCTCAACGTCTAGCGCTGTCATGCCACTGTCACACTAATCCGGTGTCAATGTATACCTATTTCAATATATTAAAAATATTTACGTAACACGGGCTTACTAACGAAGAAATTATACAAAATCTTCCCCTTTACAGTACGGCCATGTCATTAATATAATATGACAGCTTAACAACTAAACGTCTATCAATTCTGGTAATATGTATATATTTTGTTGAAAATCTCTTTACTGTGTTCTGTCTCCATTCACTCATATTTCCGTACGATTTTCCTAACATTTTCTCACATACAAACCTTGTCCTGACTATCAAAAATACTACGAAAAAAGAATTAGCCATTCGTTCTGAAATGTTTCTCTCACAAACATTGACCAATTGATTTTTATCTATATAGATGCTACAACACCAAGATAATACTTATTTTGCACATTAAAATGTTACTCGCAATAAAATAAAAGATTCTTCTTGATGACCGATGTTTTACGAATCGGTGTTGGTTTTGTCGTTCACAAGTGCCTTTACAGAGGTAAAATTCAATAAAGCGTTTCTGATTTTGATTAAAAAACAAACCTTATATTCATTATTCGTCTTACTATTTACATCCAAAAATAAATTGTAATACTACTTGTAATAGCGAATAATTTTATATACACGTATTATATTGTAAACAATGTATTTTTTACCCGCGATTATTCGTAACGTAACAGATATGTGTACAGATTTTATACATTGTTTAGCAAAGTAAGATTGAAACCGTGAAGGTGCGTGTAGGGGTTACTCAGTTCTCTGGCTCTCGGGAGTGCTCGTCCAAAATACTTGTATGACTCACCAGTGTTAGCGATTTCACAACGCTACGCTACCTTTGCCAATAGCTTTTGTATTACTTCCTATTCACGCTATTATATATTTAAAAAAAAACGAATTTATCGATTTTTTACGTATCATCGCTGGCGTACAATTATGTATTTAATATATAACACTTTCAAATGGTACATTATATAAAAATTTCAAACCACAGGAAATACAGGAAAATTGTTGTAAACTCTTAGGGTAAAATATTTAATCGTATAAGTATTTTTTGGGATGCGTGGATTGTTCATAAAGATCGATTCAAACGACACTTTTTAAGCCAATCGACATGTATAGAAGATTATTGTTTTTGAATATCTTTTTTTGTGACTATTGGAAGGCGAGATAAGTTCATGAGAGTTTATAATAGTTGTCGCGTCGATCCGTTCGCTAAAATTCATTCACTCTTTATAAATCCTCGGGCGCTAAATCGAGCGAACACATTTGTCCGGTGTCAACAAAAAGAAGTAGGTACGTCGCGGGTTACGCATGAATCACCGCGATACAATTAATCTAATTTAAGTTTATCGGGGAGGTATAGCACGGGCTCGGCGACGACGCACAGTCTCGCGGGCCAGCCGCGCGCCGTCGCATCCCCTCGCACCCAACCAACGTAGCCTATTTAACACACCGAGGTGCACTCTAATGCATCCGCGCCACAGACGCGCTCGCTCCCATCGTCCGTCACTATCCGTCACTCTGCATCACTCTTTATCGTTCTCCGCCGCGATTCAAAGGCAGCAATCGATGCCGCACGTGCTGCCCCCAAGGACGATTACAAATGTTGTTGTGATTCAGTGAAATTATGCCGCAAACGGACTGTGCCCTTCAGGTTTCTATAACGGTGCAACCAGATTGTAAAAAAATTCAAGTGTTCATTGACTTTTACATGAGTGAGTATGAGTAGCCGTTGTTATTTCATATAATTATAGACGGTATACGTACGGTAAGACCATGTACAATTTTCTATGTAACTTATAATATGTTACTATTAAAAATAGAAACGAGTTTGATTTAAATCTAGTTTATACACATAATTCGTTTAAATTTTGCGCTATTGAAAATAATACTTGTTTGTTATAGAGTAAATGCGTAGTATAATTTAAAGATTATATCAACAAATTAATCTTATTATATATACAAATAATTCAATTACTTCAACATCTTCATTTAATTGGACTCGCTCAGTTAGATAATCATCTATATATATTTTACAATGAAATCTTTTATTAACAATGATTGAGAAAATAATAAGTCGCCAAGCGTAATTGTTGCCTGTCCTAAGTATTAAGATTATAATTATTATTTTCTCAATCATTGTTAATAAAAGATTTCATTGTAAAATATATATAAACCATCGTTGAAGAAAAATATGTTTTATTTAAACTTTATTTCTTACGGGAAAACCAACACAGCACAGTATACATTGATAGCGGTACAAAAACGGCTCAGTGCTTTTATATAACATACAATTACAGCAAAATATATAGCTTTGAACAATTATTCCTAACAAGAAAAACCACCTGGCAATATAACGTTATTTAGTAACTTGGTATGGAATCAAAAATGTGTAAAGATCTAGTAACTTAGCAAACCTGTCGCTGTAACAATTGCAAATCTATGAAAACGGCATCTACCAATGTTTATTCTATTGAGAGGTGGACAAGATGTTCTAGCTATAGGGTTTCTGGGTAATTTGTGATGAACAATAAAATCGAAAAATCGTTTATTCCAGCAATATATTTCTTAAGGCCGCTAAACCATGTGATTTTCAGCAAGTGAATATCGAATCTGTAGGATGAGTTGATATTTTGATAATTTTATTCTTTTCATTTGAAGGGAATTGCTGAAATATTCCAATATTTCGAATCTCAAAATCGAAACTTAGAAGATAGGTCGAAATGGTTTAAGAAAAATGTATTGAAGGATAAGGCAGATGTTCTGTTCAATTGAATAAAGAGTTGATATTATTTTTTGGGGGTTGTTGTGATTTCAAGAGTTATTTTAGCTACCCCTTAAAGGCTATCAATTATAATGATCGTTTATTAGATATTTTAAACTCTTCATGTTCACTTTTCCTCATTTTAAATTATTATAAAAAATACTAGGAATAACATTCTCAATGGCCATTAAAATATAAAATGAATGGTTTAACTAGAAATATGAAGCAAGCTTGAACATCGCTTCTTACATTTAACACTTAACACGATCACTGACAGTGGAATAATCGACTGTCAAACAGTAATGCCAAAAGATCTAGTGGCGTCGACTGATGCTCTCCTCGCGACTATGAATCATTTCTAATTATTTTACAATACTTAAACGTTGCTGTGTACATCCACCGTGTGACAGGCGACGTAAACAATTAGCCACACACATTTTCCACACAATATAATATCGAGGGTGCTAACATTATCATCACTGCACCTTATAAAACAAAGACCTCTGCCTGTCTGTCTGTTCGCAATAAACTCAAAAAATACTGGGCGTATTTTCATACGGTTTTCATCAGTAGATAAAGGGATCCATGGGGAAGGTTTAGATATATAATTTGTCAAGGTTTTTTTTTTTATTATCAGGGCGGGCGGGAATTATCCGCCGGGCCCGCTAGTAATATCTATAAAATGACACTCAACGTTGTTGTCTATGCACATAATTTAATATCATATCATTTTCAGAGTTATTTTAATTGAAATTTTATATTAATATTTACTAAAATATAACACCTAGGGCTAAAACTATTCTATTATATTTTTTACTCATGTCATACTTGAAGCTTCTGAATGGAAATTAATACAAAATTATTATTATATGAAAAAGTACTGCAAAAAAAAAATTTTTTCATTTTAATAAAGTAAATGTATATTAAATCTACAATCCCCTAGATCTTATCCTAAGTGAAGAGAAAACACAACAATGACAATACAACTTTTTGAACTAATAAAACTTTCAGCAAAGCCGCGTGCGTCCTCGGACGCCGTCCAAAATTGGGATGACACTAAATTAATTCCGAACGTTAACTCTTTTCTTTTAAGAGATCCCAAAGTGATGATAATAAACTTTCTTCTTTGAAGATTACAAATTAATTCTGTTTACAATGGAACAGCAGTCATCGCGTGATATCTTACTAACAGTTATGTTCATTGGCTAGTAAAGTAATACATATAGTATATTGTGACGTT
>MU159079.1:25443-68274 GCA_015888305.1 Antheraea pernyi | reverse complement strand
TGCCCCCAAGGACGATTACAAATGTTGTTGTGATTCAGTGAAATTATGCCGCAAACGGACTGTGCCCTTCAGGTTTCTATAACGGTGCAACCAGATTGTAAAAAAATTCAAGTGTTCATTGACTTTTACATGAGTGAGTATGAGTAGCCGTTGTTATTTCATATAATTATAGACGGTATACGTAAGACCATGTACAATTTTCTATGTAACTTATAATATGTTACTATTAAAAATAGAAACGAGTTTGATTTAAATCTAGTTTATACACATAATTCGTTTAAATTTTGCGCTATTGAAAATAATACTTGTTTGTTATAGAGTAAATGCGTAGTATAATTTAAAGATTATATCAACAAATTAATCTTATTATATATACAAATAATTCAATTACTTCAACATCTTCATTTAATTGGACTCGCTCAGTTAGATAATCATCTATATATATTTTACAATGAAATCTTTTATTAACAATGATTGAGAAAATAATAATTATAATCTTAATACTTAGGACAGGCAAACAATTACGCTTGGCGACTTTTTCACTCTCCATCGTTTTCTGTTCCGCCTATACGAAAATTTATATAACGGTTTGGCAACCAGCGCCTTGGAATAAAACTAAGTAATATTATGCAAAGTAAATATGGTAGTGACGATATATTCTAATTATAACTTTAATTTCTCTACAATTGAACTAATCATTGATGTAAAACCGTTGGCGAAGACATTTATGTCCTTGGTGTTCACTTACTTATAACAATCGATATGTAAACTTCTTTACAAAAGTCTCGACTAGATAGGCTTATTAAATCTATCTTAAATAATAATGATTAATCGAACATGTATATTTCCTGAACATAACTGTAGTATTTGCCACTGTCAGTTTTCGAAGAATCCATCGTTGAAGAAAAATATGTTTTATTTAAACTTTATTTCTTACGGGAAAACCAACACAGCACAGTATACATTGATAGCGGTACAAAAACGGCTCAATGCTTTTATATAACATACAATTACAGCAAAATATATAGCTTTGAACAATTATTCCTAACAAGAAAAACCACCTGCCAATATAACGTTATTTAGTAACTTGGTATCTAATCAAAAATGTGTAAAGATCTAGTAACCTAGCAAACCTGTCGCTGTAACAATTGCTAATCTATAAAAACGGTATGTACCAATATATTTTATGCTATTGAGAGGTGGACAAGACGAGATCTAGTATATATAGCTTTGAACAATTATTCCTAACAAGAAAAACCACCTGGCAATATAACGTTATTTAGTAACTTGGTATGGAATCAAAAATGTGTAAAGATCTAGTAACTTAGCAAACCTGTCGCTGTAACAATTGCAAATCTATGAAAACGGCATCTACCAATGTTTATTCTATTGAGAGGTGGACAAGATGTTCTAGCTATAGGGTTTCTGGGTAATTTGTGATGAACAATAAAATCGAAAAATCGTTTATTCCAGCAATATATTTTTTAAGGCCGCTAAACCATGTAATTTTCAGCAAGTGAATATCGAATCTGTAGGATAAGTTGATATTTTATTCTTTTCATTTGAAGGGAATTGCTGAAATATTCCAATATTTCGAATCTCAAAATCGAAACTTAGAAGATAGGTCGAAATGGTTTAAGAAAAATGTATTGAAGGATAAGGCAGATGTTCTGTTCAATTGAATAAAGAGTTGATAATATTTTTTTAGGGGTTGCTGTGATTTCAAGAGTTATTTTAGCTACCCCTTAAAGGCTATCAATTATAATGATCGTTTATTAGATATTTTAAACTCTTCATGTTCACTTTTCCTCATTTTAAATTATTATAAAAAGTACTAGGAATAACATTCTCAATGGCCATTAAAATATAAAATGAATGGTTTAACTAGAAATATGAAGCAAGCTTGAACATCGCTTCTTACATTTAACACTTAACACGATCACTGACAGTGGAATAATCGACTGTCAAACAGTAATGCCAAAAGATCTAGTGGCGTCGACTGATGCTCTCCTCGCGACTATGAATCATTTCTAATTATTTTACAATACTTAAACGTTGCTGTGTACATCCACCGTGTGACAGGCGACGTAAACAATTAGCCACACACATTTTCCACACAATATAATATCGAGGGTGCTAACATTATCATCACTGCACCTTATAAAACAAAGACCTCTGCCTGTCTGTCTGTTCGCAATAAACTCAAAAAATACTGGGCGTATTTTCATAGTAGATGAAGGGATCCATGGGGAAGGTTTAGATATATAATTTGTCAAGGTTTTTTTTTTTATTATCAGGGCGGGCGGGAATTATCCGCCGGGCCCGCTAGTAATATCTATAAAATGACACTCAACGTTGTTGTCTATGCACATAATTTAATATCATATCATTTTCAGAGTTATTTTAATTAAAATTTTATGTTAATATTGACCAAAATGTAAAACGTAGGGCTAAAACTATTCTACAGTTTTTTTACTCATGTCATACATGAAGCTTCTAAATGGGAATTAATACAAAATTATTATTATTTGAAAAAGTACTGAATTTTTTTTTTTTTTTCATTTTAATAAAGTAAATGTATATTAAATCTACAATCCCCTAGATCTTATCCTAAGTGAAGAGAAAACACAACAATGACAATACAACTTTTTGAACTAATAAAACTTTCAGCAAAGCCGCGTGCGTCCTCGGACGCCGTCCAAAATTGGGATGACACTAAATTAATTCCGAACGTTAACTCTTTTCTTTTAAGAGATCCCAAAGTGATGATAATAAACTTTCTTCTTTGAAGATTACAAATTAATTCTGTTTACAATGGAACAGTCATCGCGTGATATCTTACTAACAGTTATGTTCATTGGCTAGTAAAGTAATACATATAGTATATTGTGACGTTGGTAACACATTTTTGAATTGTTTTGTTTATCTTCCGCTAGTACAGCGCACTCTGTCGGTGTTAAGGCCAATTATCTCAAAAGTCAAGGTTGCACCTAATGTTGCTAATATTTCCAAACAAAGTTCTATAGTATTTGACGTACATTGCCAAATACATTTCTTAAAGCAACTGCTTATAATCTATTGTTTTCAATTTTAAAACAGTTATATTCGAAGTCGGAACAGAATTTTAAATATAAACTATATTGATGTTGATGAATCAATGAAATAAAAGAGAAGTTGAAAAGTGTATGTAATAAAAAATTACAAAAACATCGTATATAAGGCAAAGCTGAGACATTTTGCAGACGGCGCCTAGCGTGATTCATTCTGGAATACGATTGCCTTTATAGCTGTTGTGTGGCGTAGTGCAGCCGCCGCGCCGCGCCGGGACGTTGGCATCGGCAGCGCGACATGACTAACCTCCGCCCGCTCTAGATACAATCAAAATATGTGACAAGTTTATTTCTATTCGTAACAACACATTTTGCCCCGCTCGATATATCCCGTCTCAAAGTTGAACATCTGCTGATTTTTTCGACGACATAAGTAGGTCGGGGCTCGCGCCTGCGTCACGCGGTGCCCTGGCCGCGAACGCTCGACGTTCGCTTACGTTTTACGCTTACGAACATCTTACGGCTCAACGTCTAGCGCTGTCATGCCACTGTCACACTAATCCGGTGTCAATGTATACCTATTTCAATATATTAAAAAGAATTACGTAACACGAGCTTACTAACGAAGAAATTATACAAAATCTTCCCCTTTACAGTACGGCCATGTCATTAATATAATATGACAGCTTAACAACTAAACGTCTATCAATTCTGGTAATATGTATATATTTTGTTGAAAATCTCTTTACTGTGTTCTGTCTCCATTCACTCATATTTCCGTACGATTTTCGTAACATTTTCTCACATACAAACCTTGTCCTGACTATCAAAAATACTACGAAAAAAGAATTAGCCATTCGTTCTGAAATGTTTCTCTCACAAACATTGACCAATTGATTTTTATCTATATAGATGCTATAACACCAAGATAATACTTATATTGCACATTAAAATGTTACTCGCAATAAAATAAAAGATTCTTCTTGATGACCGATGTTTTACGAATCGGTGTTGGTTTTGTCGTTCACAAGTGCCTTTACAGAGGTAAAATTCAATAAAGCGTTTCTGATTTTGATTAAAAAACAAACCTTATATTCATTATTCGTCTTACTATTTACATCCAAAAATAAATTGTAATACTACTTGTAATAGCGAATAATTTTATATACACGTATTATATTCTAAACAAAGTATTTTTTACCCGCGATTATTCGTAACGTAACAGATATGTGTACAGATTTTATACATTGTTTAGCAAAGTAAGATTGAAACCGTGAAGGTGCGTGTAGGGGTTACTCAGTTCTCTGGCTCTCGGGAGTGCTCGTCCAAAATACTTGTATGACTCACCAGTGTTAGCGATTTCACAACGCTACGCTACCTTTGCCAATAGCTTTTGTATTACTTCCTATTCACGCTATTATATAAAAAAAATATCGAATTTATCGATTTTTTACGTATTATCGCTGGCGTACAATTATGTATTTAATATATAACACTTTTAAATGGTACAGTATATAAAAATTTCAAACCACAGGAAAATTGTTGTAAACTCTTAGGATAAAATAATTAATCGTATAAGTATTTTTTGTGATGCGTGGATTGTTCATAAAAATCGATTAAAACGACAATTTTTAAGCCGATCGACTTAGTTTCATGTAAAGATCACTTCATACTATCGAAAGAAAAAATAAGGACAGCCGAGAATAATTGTCAAAAATAATGGAATATTTTTTCATACAACGCCAAAATTCAATGTGGTAATTCATAACTGAAGTACTCGATTCGTGAGCAACTCATTAGAAGACACTGCATAATGAATTTCTTGTCAATATATAATTACAAGAGATTGAATTACGGAAAATTTTGTACAACTCGTATTGACTATGGACTATTTATTCTGTGATTTTTATTTGTTTTGATCACTACGCTTACATCGTAACGTAATGTAGTGCGCATATATTTAATTGGAGTATATTTTCTTATTTATTAAAGCCCAGATAACGCTTTAGAATAGTCTAGGAAACACTATCCTGGCTACGAAGCTACCTGGTAGCAAGATATTTGTTAGATTAATTGAAAATTTAAACCAACAAAATTGTTTTAATGTAGTACCAGCGGCTAAAACTAACCCTATATTAGTTTATTATAATTGCTGTATTCGGATTTTTTGAAGCTTATCCAAGAACTTCATTACGAGAAGCGGATGAACATACCTGTGTATAAATTTATAAACTCGCTATAACAAAAATACTGATTAGAAACAAGTGTTACATAGAGGACATTAGTTCCTGACGCTAAAAACAGTAGGTAAACGTTTTGCCATCGGCTTGAATAGTAACGTGGACTGTTGGAAATTGTTCTTTTTCAAATCTAACTACCAGTACGGACGAATGCAACTTCTCTAAAAAGAGTTGTATAATAAACATTACTGGTTACTAGTCTTTTGAACTATGTAGATGCAAGGTCAAGTTTTTTCTTATAATTGTTGGTGTGCGATGTTATATAATAAAATTTTCTTCGTAAAAATTTACCACTGAACGTTAAATAGAGCAAAATATCATGAGATATTTTATCAGCAAATTGGTACACCTTCCCTCCCATGTACCGCGAGTAAATTGCTTCTGAGTATTGAATTGGCACATGTAGTCCTATGAATGGTCGCTACCATTCATCCGATATTACACCGATGGATATTTTCATATAAGAGATTAACCTGAGGGTCGGATTTATTAATCCTAATTTAAAATGCCGCAGGAGTTAAAATACATCTTTTATTATCATTTAAACATTCGCTACCAGGGACGTATCCAAACTTTTGGTTCCTAAATACCTACTTCGTACTTCACAGTGGTAATGATCGCGTTTATTTTATTTAACGTCAGTTTTCGGGGGGATAAATTCCAATTATTTAAACCCCCCCCAAAGATATTATTCAACGTATCCGTATTGCATTCGACAAGATAATAATATTAAACATTTATATAATCATTCATTTTGTTACTAGAAATTTTTAGGTATTAATTATAAATAGTATGGCAATAGCTTTATATTAAATGTCAGCAAATTCTGATGTACCAATTTTCTATCCTCAATGATCTATGCATGGAATGAATCGATCAGCATAAAGAATAATCATTTAATTTTACGGACAAATCACGTTTTACCTAGAAACTGAATGCCAAAATTGATTACACAAAAAAGCTAATAGTTCGTAAGATGGTTTTCCTGTATCTTCTATAGTTTCGAATGTACACAGTATTAAATTCTATTGACTGTATATTCAGTTATTATGGTTGAATAAATATGTACAATATTTAGAGTAAAACCAGCAATTATTAATCCTACGAAACGTGGTTACAATTTCATTTGTTTACCACAGTTACAAATTAATATTGCTTATTCACTTTTTAAACACTGTCTTCTTTTGTCTGTTTTGAAGTTTGTACTTAATTATTCCACTCTTTCTATTTGATTCTCTCAAATATTCTATATTATTCTACGAACTGTAAAAATGCATTATTAACATCAATGTAAATATTTAAACACTATAAAATATCGGTTGAGTTATTTGATCCTTATCAGTAAGTAATGTTTTACCCTATTATTAATGTATTGGTCCAAATATATATCGTACACAAAACAAACAAAAAAATCATATTTAATATGGTGGCCGTCGGTATAAGGACAAAAAAATGATTTGAATATGGTTTTTAATTGAGATTTATGATAGCAAGTTTTTATTGCATGTAGTGTGGACGTGGGTGGCATGTTCTCCTTGAATAAACCCTCGATAAAAAGAAAAAAAAAAAATTCATGTAATCAACAATTTTTTCTTTCAAGTTTGTATACAAATATCTCAGTTTATCATGTTATCAGAGATTCCTCGCGAAATCCAAAAATAATTGAATTAATAAAATCAGCGAAATTGAGACATTGTTTATTTATTTCTCGCTACGGTTTCTGATATATGAAAAAAATAAGTAAATTGCTCCAAATTTCTGCTGAATATCAATCTCATAGCGTATTTCCGTTACTTAAGAAATGAACAAATAGTAAGAAGCAAAATCAATGTCATGCGAACAATTGACGGAAGGATTCACAGAATATTCAACTATAGTAACATTCTATTTTTATTAAAAATTTCACAAACATACAATATAAAATAATAATGAATATATACAACACCTAGCAATTAAAACAATATATTCATATGCGATATCGTCTTTGTTGAACTTATTATGAGATGAACATAAAATATTTAAGTAAAAAAAATATTGTAAAAAATATATCTTTATTAAACATACTTCAAAATAAGAGCAACATCTTACTAAATATCTGTAACGAAACACAGTAAAATGTTTCAACAAAAGCTACATAAAAGCGACTTCCCCATCACTAATAAGTACGTGACGACACAATTATGACAGGTTGCAATAGATCAAAAATAAAGATTCTAGTGAGTTGACGCCGATACAACGCTACATGTCACAAGTGTGTAGATAATTGTAGTCAAGATTCACGAAAACAAAAGGCGTTCAATGCAATCTTTTTTGTAGCTGTAGGTGGTAGAGCCACGCTGAAGTTATTGGTTTCAGCATGAATAGCTCTCCTCTGCCTCCCCTAACCCTTCTCCCAAAAGGGTGGCAACGCACTTGCGACTCCTCTGGTGTTGTTAGTGTCCATGGACGGTGGTGATCACTTAACAGCAGGTGAGCCACCTGTTCGTTTGCCACCTATAACATAAAACAAAATGTAATGTTAAAACCGACAAATTTTTAAATATGGTTTAACGAGCCGCGAGTTTTAACTAATACACAATATCGATTACACTGCATTCGACAATGTACCAACAAACACAATACGCTGTTGTGTTGTGTCATCATGGTAATAGTCATCGACACATAACATTAGATTATCAAAATACACAATATCGACTACACTGCATTCGACAATGTACCAACAAACACAATACGCTGTTGTGTTGTGTCATCATGGTAATAGTCATCGACACAAAACATTAGATTATCAAAATACACAATATCGACTACACTGCATTCGACAATGTACCAACAAACACAATACGCTGTTGTGTTGTGTCATCATGGTAATAGTCATCGACACAAAACATTAGATTATCAAAATACACAATACCGACTACAGTGCATTCGACAATGTACCAACAAACGCAATACGCTGTTGTGTTGTGTCATCATGGTAATAGTCATCGACACATAACATTAGATTATCAAAATATAGATCGGAGATTTGCATATTTTTTTTTTATTGATGGTAATAAAATTATAGTTCTATACATTTTGTATTGTTCATTATTAGTTTTATAAAGAGTTCCGTAAATCGGATTAGAAATTATCCATATAATAATGCTATTAATCTAGTATCCACTGGCATATTTTGTATGTGTATTAAGTCCATTTACTTATCTAGTTTTCTATCGTACTTAAGTCGCGTCGTCATTAAAACTACACCTGCAACTATTTTTTTTTTACACAAATCTATAAAATACAGACATTAAACTTACATTCTTATTATACGTATAGATTCGTCATACTTTAAGTTTTTTCGTGCCCTTCCAATAAACAAAATCTTACTTATAAATCATAGTGTTAATTATATATCCGTATTTCTTTATATTTACGGTTCACATTGGCTTATCAATAAATTTTTTCTTTAAGTAACAACAAAGCCATCGTTACTGTGAATTCCGGTTTTTTCATGGTTAAAAACTTTTTTAAACTGAGTGTATAGCACTTCTGCGAATCTCCGTTATTCATCAGAGCGTAATTTTAGATTTTATTTTTTGTTTGCCCTATTAAAAGGACATTGGAAATCATAATCCACCTTACAGATATGTCACTTCTTTGTGCCTTCGTTATGTTAGATTATTTTGAACAGAAGCAACTGTCAGTGTGCCCTGGCTGCTCCAGCTGAAAGAACCCTTATTAGGTTGTATTTTGATACATTTGAGATACTATAACATGTTATGAGTTTGTATTGATCATTTTAAATACTTAAATTTTTCACCAAGAATTGTAATTATATGAATCAACCCCTAATATATATGTGGTAGTCACCTTTCACTAAACCGATGTAATAAAATTTTTACTAGCCATGTATTGGTCCAAATATATATCGTACACAAAACAAACAAAAAAATCATATTTAATATGGTGGCCGTCGGTATAAGGACAAAAAAATGATTTGAATATGGTTTTTAATTGAGATTTATGATAGCAAGTTTTTATTGCATGTAGTATGGACGTGGGTGGCATGTTCTCCTTGAATAAACCCTCGATAAAAAGAAAAAAAAAATCATGTAATCAACAATTTTTTCTTTCAAGTTTGTATACAAATATCTCAGTTTATCATGTTATCAGAGATTCCTCGCGAAATCCAAAAATAATTGAATTAATAAAATCAGCGAAATTGAGACATTGTTTATTTATTTCTCGCTACGGTTTCTGATATATGAAAAAAATAAGTAAATTGCTCCAAATTTCTGCTGAATATCAATCTCATAGCGTATTTCCGTTACTTAAGAAATGAACAAATAGTAAGAAGCAAAATCAATGTCATGCGAACAATTGACGGAAGGATTCACAGAATATTCAACTATAGTAACATTCTATTTTTATTAAAAATTTCACAAACATACAATATAAAATAATAATGAATATATACAACACCTAGCAATTAAAACAATATATTCATATGCGATATCGTCGTTGTTGAACTTATTATGAGATGAACATAAAATATTTAAGTAAAAAAAATATTGTAAAAAATATATCTTTATTAAACATACTTCAAAATAAGAGCAACATCTTACTAAATATCTGTAACGAAACACAGTAAAATCTTTCAACAAAAGCTACATAAAAGCGACTTCCCCATCACTAATAAGTACGTGACGACACAATTATGACAGGTTGCAATAGATCAAAAATAAAGATTCTAGTGAGTTGACGCCGATACAACGCTACATGTCACAAGTGTGTAGATAATTGTAGTCAAGATTCACGAAAACAAAAGGCGTTCAATGCAATCTTTTTTGTAGCTGTAGGTGGTAGAGCCACGCTGAAGTTATTGGTTTCAGCATGAATAGGTCGGCTCGCTCGGGGTAGTACCACCCTCTCATAGAGAACCGACGTGAAGTAACAGTGCTTGCATTGTTGCGTTTCGTTCGGTCAGTGAGAGCGCCGGAGACCCACCTCCCCTCTCCTCTCCTCTGCCTCCCCTAACCCTTCTCCCAAAAGGGTGGCAACGCACTTGCGACTCCTCTGGTGTTGTTAGTGTCCATGGACGGTGGTGATCACTTAACAGCAGGTGAGCCACCTGTTCGTTTGCCACCTATAACATAAAACAAAATGTAATGTTAAAACCGACAAATTTTTAAATATGGTTTAACGAGCCGCGAGTTTTAACTAATACACAATATCGATTACACTGCATTCGACAATGTACCAACAAACACAATACGCTGTTGTGTTGTGTCATCATGGTAATAGTCATCGACACATAACATTAGATTACCAAAATACACAATATCGACTACACTGCATTCGACAATGTACCAACAAACACAATACGCTGTTGTGTTGTGTCATCATGGTAATAGTCATCGACACATAACATTAGATTACCAAAATACACAATATCGACTACACTGCATTCGACAATGTACCAACAAACACAATACGCTGTTGTGTTGTGTCATCATGGTAATAGTCATCGACACATAACATTAGATTACCAAAATACACAATATCGACTACACTGCATTCGACAATGTACCAACAAACACAATACGCTGTTGTGTTGTGTCATCATGGTAATAGTCATCGACACATAACATTAGATTACCAAAATACACAATATCGACTACACTGCATTCGACAATGTACCAACAAACACAATACGCTGTTGTGTTGTGTCATCATGGTAATAGTCATCGACACATAACATTAGATTACCAAAATACACAATATCGACTACACTGCATTCGACAATGTACCAACAAACACAATACGCTGTTGTGTTGTGTCATCATGGTAATAGTCATCGACACATAACATTAGATTACCAAAATACACAATATCGACTACACTGCATTCGACAATGTACCAACAAACACAATACGCTGTTGTGTTGTGTCATCATGGTAATAGTCATCGACACATAACATTAGATTACCAAAATACACAATATCGACTACACTGCATTCGACAATGTACCAACAAACACAATACGCTGTTGTGTTGTGTCATCATGGTAATAGTCATCGACACAAAACATTAGATTATCAAAATACACAATATCGACTACACTGCATTCGACAATGTACCAACAAACACAATACGCTGTTGTGTTGTGTCATCATGGTAATAGTCATCGACACAAAACATTAGATTATCAAAATACACAATATCGACTACACTGCATTCGACAATGTACCAACAAACACAATACGCTGTTGTGTTGTGTCATCATGGTAATAGTCATCGACACAAAACATTAGATTATCAAAATACACAATATCGACTACACTGCATTCGACAATGTACCAACAAACACAATACGCTGTTGTGTTGTGTCATCATGGTAATAGTCATCGACACAAAACATTAGATTATCAAAATACACAATATCGACTACACTGCATTCGACAATGTACCAACAAACACAATACGCTGTTGTGTTGTGTCATCATGGTAATAGTCATCGACACAAAACATTAGATTATCAAAATACACAATATCGACTACACTGCATTCGACAATGTACCAACAAACACAATACGCTGTTGTGTTGTGTCATCATGGTAATAGTCATCGACACAAAACATTAGATTATCAAAATACACAATATCGACTACACTGCATTCGACAATGTACCAACAAACACAATACGCTGTTGTGTTGTGTCATCATGGTAATAGTCATCGACACAAACACAGGCTGGCAACGCACTTGCGATTCCCCTAGTATTGCAAGTGTCTATAGACAGTGGTGATCACTTAACATTAGGTGACCAACCAGTTCGCTTGCCTCCTATGATATAAAAAAGTAGGTGGCGTTGCGGTTGAATTTTAAGATTTTTTTTATTATCAAGGCAGGACAACGTCCGCTGAGCCCGCTAATGTATACACATGTATATAGCAATACTAGCGCCCCCACTCTACATTGCATGGGTGTAATATGTGGTGATTAAAAGATTTAACAATATTTTCGAATGGTTGTTGAGGTATGTATGCTTGGTACACATATATGTTTCAACAACTCGTATATGTATGAATAGTTAGCTTAGCTTAGGTTAGCTCAGATAGGTCGCGAATTGCTTGTATCAGGCAACAGCCAAAGCCGAGGTGTGCCGCGCACCCTTGAGCTAGTTGTCAAAGTAAAATCGGCTGAGTGCCTTAAGCGCTCGCCTTAGTAGTCCGGTGAAGCTGTTAAGACCTTGCTTGGTCAATAGCGTAGTCAGTTCGAGAAAAAAAAAAAAAAAAACCTCAATTCTGTATTGTTAATTATTAGTTTTCTTAAGTCGCGTCGTAATTAAAACTACACCTTGCAATAATTTTTTTACAACGATCTAAAAAAAACAGACACCTTAGATTTACATTCTTATTATGTGTATAGATACGTCATACTTTAAGTTTTTTCGTGCCCTTCCAATAAACAAAATCTTAGTTATAAATTACAGTGTTAATTATATATCCGTATTTCTTTATATTTACGATTCACATTGGCTTATTACATTTTTTTCCTTAAGTAACAACAAAGCCATCGTTAATGTGAATTCCGGTTTTTTCATGGTTAAAAACTTTTTCAAGCTGAGTGTATAGCACTTCTGCGAATCTCCGTTATTCATCAGAGCGTAATTTTAGACTTTTTTTTTTGTTTGCCCTATTAAAAGATCATTGGAAATCATAATCCACCTTACAGACATGTAACTTCTTTGTGCCTTCGTTATGTTAGATTATTTTGAACAGAAGCAACTGTCAGTGTGCCCTGGCTGCTCCAGCTGAAAGAACCCTTATTAGGTTGTATTTTGATACATTTGAGATACTATAACATGTTATGAGTTTGTATTGATCATTTTAAATACTTAAATTTTTCACCAAGAATTGTAATTATATGAATCAACCCCTAATATATATGTGGTAGTCACCTTTCACTAAACCGATGTAATAAAATTTTTACTAGCCCTAGTGGAAATAATACTTAGAACTTCGTCAATTTGCTAACACGGTGATTAATGAGTTACGAACCTAGTCCTTGCAGTATAAAAGTATACTATTTTACGTCAATATAATGCTCTATGTACACTAGAAGTGGAAATAATACTTAGAACTTCGTCAATTTGCTAACACGGTGATTAATGAGTTACGAACCTAGTCCTTGCAGTATAAAAGTATACTATTTTACGTCAATATAATGCTCTATGTACACTAGACTTCCGACTCGTGCCCATGAATAAACCCTCGATAAAAAGAAGAAAAAAAAATTCATGTAATCAACAATTTTTTCTTTCAAGTTTGTATACAAATATCTCAGTTTATCATGTTATCAGAGATTCCTCGCGAAATCCAAAAATAATTGAATTAATAAAATCAGCG
The DNA here is from genome assembly GCA_015888305.1 of Antheraea pernyi. Taxonomy (NCBI): domain Eukaryota; kingdom Metazoa; phylum Arthropoda; class Insecta; order Lepidoptera; family Saturniidae; genus Antheraea; species Antheraea pernyi. Next base: position 54,591 of record MU159079.1, on the reverse strand, counting down.
AAATTGAGACATTGTTTATTTATTTCTCGCTACGGTTTCTGATATATGAAAAAAATAAGTAAATTGCTCCAAATTTCTGCTGAATATCAATCTCATAGCGTATTTCCGTTACTTAAGAAATGAACAAATAGTAAGAAGCAAAATCAATGTTTAATATATTCACATTAAAAGGTTGCTTTAAAAATATGTCATGCGAACAATTGACGGAAGGATTCACAGAATATTCAACTATAGTAACATTCTATTTTTATTAAAAATTTCACAAACATACAATATAAAATAATAATGAATATATACAACACCTAGCAATTAAAACAATATATTCATATGCGATATCGTCTTTGTTGAACTTATTATGAGATGAACATAAAATATTTAAGAAAAAAAATATTGTAAAAAATATATCTTTATTAAACATACTTCAAAATAAGAGCAACATCTTACTAAATATCTGTAACGAAACACAGTAAAATGTTTCAACAAAAGCTACATAAAAGCGACTTCCCCATCACTAATAAGTACGTGACGACACAATTATGACAGGTTGCAATAGATCAAAAATAAAGATTCTAGTGAGTTGACGCCGATACAACGCTACATGTCACAAGTGTGTAGATAATTGTAGTCAAGATTCACGAAAACAAAAGGCGTTCAATGCAATCTTTTTTGTAGCTGTAGGTGGTAGAGCCACGCTGAAGTTATTGGTGTCAGCATGAATAGCTCTCCTCTGCCTCCCCTAACCCTTCTCCCAAAAGGGTGGCAACGCACTTGCGACTCCTCTGGTGTTGTTAGTGTCCATGGACGGTGGTGATCACTTAACAGCAGGTGAGCCACCTGTTCGTTTGCCACCTATAACATAAAACAAAATGTAATGTTAAAACCGACAAATTTTTAAATATGGTTTAACGAGCCGCGAGTTTTAACTAATACACAATATCGATTACACTGCATTCGACAATGTACCAACAAACACAATACGCTGTTGTGTTGTGTCATCATGGTAATAGTCATCGACACATAACATTAGATTATCAAAATATAGATCGGAGATTTGCTTATATTTTTTTTTATTGATGGTAATAAAATTATAATTCTATAAATTGAGGCATATAAAATCAAAAACAACTAAGTGTCAAATTTGCAGGAAACGAAAAAAATGTTTATCTATTCTCAGAGTTGGAGTTTTACTTATATTCAAAGTTTCAATTTTAGGGAGTGGCATAGGCTATTGATTTTGCCTGCCTATGGCCATCAGCTCTAAAAATGGTAATAGTCATCGACACAAAACATTAGATTATCAAAATACACAATATCGACTACACTGCATTCGACAATGTACCAACAAACGCAATACGCTGTTGTGTTGTGTCATCATGGTAATAGTCATCGACACAAAACATTAGATTATCAAAATACACAATATCGACTACACTGCATTCGACAATGTACCAACAAACACAATACGCTGTTGTGTTGTGTCATCATGGTAATAGTCATCGACACATAACATTAGATTATCAAAATATAGATCGGAGATTTGCATATTTTTTTTTTATTGATGGTAATAAAATTATAGTTCTATACATTTTGTATTGTTCATTATTAGTTTTATAAAGAGTTCCGTAAATCGGATTAGAAATTATCCATATAATAATGCTATTAATCTAGTATCCACTGGCATATTTTGTATGTGTATTAAGTCCATTTACTTATCTAGTTTTCTATCGTACTTAAGTCGCGTCGTCATTAAAACTACACCTGCAACTATTTTTTTTTTACACAAATCTATAAAATACAGACATTAGATTTACATTCTTATTATGTGTATAGATACGTCATACTTTAAGTTTTTTCGTGCCCTTCCAATAAACAAAATCTTAGTTATAAATTACAGTGTTAATTATATATCCGTATTTCTTTATATTTACGGTTCACATTGGCTTATCAATAAATTTTTTCTTTAAGTAACAACAAAGCCATCGTTACTGTGAATTCCGGTTTTTTCATGGTTAAAAACTTTTTTAAACTGAGTGTATAGCACTTCTGCGAATCTCCGTTATTCATCAGAGCGTAATTTTAGATTTTATTTTTTGTTTGCCCTATTAAAAGGACATTGGAAATCATAATCCACCTTACAGATATGTCACTTCTTTGTGCCTTCGTTATGTTAGATTATTTTGAACAGAAGCAACTGTCAGTGTGCCCTGGCTGCTCCAGCTGAAAGAACCCTTATTGGGTTGTATTTTGATACATTTGAAATACTATAAAATGTTATGAGTTTGTATTGACAATTTTAATTTCTTCGAGTTTCCACCAAGAATTGTAACTATATGAATCAACACCTAATATATATGCGGTAGTCACCTTTCACTAAACCGATGTAATAAAAAAATTTTTACTAGCCCTGGTGGAAATAATACTTAGAACTTCGTCAATTTGCTAACACGGTGATTAATGAGTTACGAACCTAGTCCTTGCAGTATAAAAGTATACTATTTTACGTCAATATAATGCTCTATGTACACTAGACTTCCGACTCGTGCCCACACCCACTCGTTGTAGTAAAAGAACCCACAACAACATTTACTACTTTTCAAAGTAGATAATCACGTACGTAAAGTTTATAAAACATATCTTTAGGCTATTCTTACCTTTTGTGTAACGTAATTAACTACTTTTTTTTTTTAATTGAAGGCTTACACCGTAGCAATATCGCACCGTAATATAAGACAAATTTGACTAAAACACAGAATTCACAATAGCTTCACTTCATTACATAGTATAAAATAAAGTCCCCTACCACTTCTGTCTGTCTGTTCACGATAAACGCAAAAACTACTTAACGGATTCTCATGGGATTGTCACCAGTGGATAAAGTAATTCATGAGGAACGTTTTGGTATATAATTTGTAAAGGATTTATTTTTAATCAGGGCGGGACAACGTCTGTCGGGCCCGCTAGTAATTTTATATTAGAGATTTTGAAATAGGATCACACAAAAAGTATAAACTAATGTGGACCGAACCGGAAGCATTGAGCCTAGATCTTATGTTTTCGCTTGTATTTTACCATTTCGAAAATACCTTATTATAGTCGAATGACACGAATAATTCACGTAATCGTTATCGCCTTAGTAGTCCGGTGAAGCTGTTAAGACCTTGCTTGGTCAATAGCGTAGTCAGTTCGAGAAAAAAAAAAAAAAAAACCTCAATTCTGTATTGTTAATTATTAGTTTTCTTAAGTCGCGTCGTAATTAAAACTACACCTTGCAATAATTTTTTTACAACGATCTAAAAAAAACAGACACCTTAGATTTACATTCTTATTATGTGTATAGATACGTCATACTTTAAGTTTTTTCGTGCCCTTCCAATAAACAAAATCTTAGTTATAAATTACAGTGTTAATTATATATCCGTATTTCTTTATATTTACGATTCACATTGGCTTATTACATTTTTTTCCTTAAGTAACAACAAAGCCATCGTTAATGTGAATTCCGGTTTTTTCATGGTTAAAAACTTTTTCAAGCTGAGTGTATAGCACTTCTGCGAATCTCCGTTATTCATCAGAGCGTAATTTTAGACTTTTTTTTTTGTTTGCCCTATTAAAAGATCATTGGAAATCATAATCCACCTTACAGACATGTAACTTCTTTGTGCCTTCGTTATGTTAGATTATTTTGAACAGAAGCAACTGTCAGTGTGCCCTGGCTGCTCCAGCTGAAAGAACCCTTATTAGGTTGTATTTTGATACATTTGAGATACTATAACATGTTATGAGTTTGTATTGATCATTTTAAATACTTAAATTTTTCACCAAGAATTGTAATTATATGAATCAACCCCTAATATATATGTGGTAGTCACCTTTCACTAAACCGATGTAATAAAATTTTTACTAGCCCTAGTGGAAATAATACTTAGAACTTCGTCAATTTGCTAACACGGTGATTAATGAGTTACGAACCTAGTCCTTGCAGTATAAAAGTATACTATTTTACGTCAATATAATGCTCTATGTACACTAGACTTCCGACTCGTGCCCACACCCACTCGTTGTAGTAAAAGAACCCACAACAACATTTACTACTTTTCAAAGTAGATAATCACGTACGTAAAGTTTATAAAACATATCTTTAGGCTATTCTTACCTTTTGTGTAACGTAATTAACTACTTTTTTTTTTTAATTGAAGGCTTACACCGTAGCAATATCGCACCGTAATATAAGACAAATTTGACTAAAACACAGAATTCACAATAGCTTCACTTCATTACATAGTATAAAATAAAGTCCCCTACCACTTCTGTCTGTCTGTTCACGATAAACGCAAAAACTACTTAACGGATTCTCATGGGATTGTCACCAGTGGATAAAGTAATTCATGAGGAACGTTTTGGTATATAATTTGTAAAGGATTTATTTTTAATCAGGGCGGGACAACGTCTGTCGGGCCCGCTAGTAATTTTATATTAGAGATTTTGAAATAGGATCACACAAAAAGTATAAACTAATGTGGACCGAACCGGAAGCATTGAGCCTAGATCTTATGTTTTCGCTTGTATTTTACCATTTCGAAAATACCTTATTATAGTCGAATGACACGAATAATTCACGTAATCGTTATCTCGCAAGTCATCCCTGCTTTGTATCCCTTTCGGTCATGTCTTTGATGTGATCTGGATACGATCACCTATATAACACGTTAGTGATGACTGACCTAGTTCTAGTTTCCCTGTACATGTTGGCACGAAATTGTAAACTGCCCTCTTTCCTCCTATAGGCGCTAAATATCCTAATAACGTTGTACCCACGGAGTTCTGTTCGTCTTTCACGGCACAGAAATTAATTCGGACGCTCTGTGATCGTGTCTTTTTATAAATATAGTAAGTTCTCACGTTATAAATTACTAAGCTAACAGCTGCAAAAAAAAGATATATAGATGATTTATGTGATCATCTACTTTTAGAATCTAATGAGTCACTGAATTTATCTGTTCACTGTAACGGATTCACGTGTATTACTGTCCTTAATGGACTTTAAAATCGCTTACAAGGACGCCTAAATTAGATGTGCAGATATATCCGCTTTAAATGAAACTGCCTCTGATGATTCATATATTTTAATATTATTAGATGCTCTTTAGACTCCTGTATAACACTATATTCATTTTGATGTCTTAAGTAGACTTCTCACAGTTTATATACAATTTTAGCTACCAGATTAATCTCTACGTTGTTTTCAATTGTGTTCGTATTTCTTCCGAGAAAATTTTCTCATAAAACCCAGTTTCACGGCGCCACATACAATGTCTGTAGTTTTCCAAACTTTGCGTAACATTTCAACGTCTGAAAACGTTAAACTCTCACTTTGTATACACATACAGCAGTTTGCTTTCTTGTCATTTAGCCGCTCATAAATCGGCCCGTTAATAGAATAAGTGTCGTGTCGTGGACAGTTTCCGCGAGATGTCACCGCGGCTGACGCAATCAGAGCCGTCTGCAGACCGTCGCGTCGCGATGTTACATCGAAAACATATTAACGCCGTCGATCAAAGAGTTCTCCTCGCTGCGAACTGAATTTACTGTATTACTAACGTAATGTGGTCTATATTATGCCCTATTTAATTTGAAACCGTTGGTATATTTACTTGAATATATTTAGTACGTTGTTATAGTACAAAACGCATGTCTTATTTATGTATATTATGAAATCTATACTTCAGTCTATACATTGAAATATTTTTCCAGATTTTAGACTGGGTGAATTCATTATAAACATGATCATAAATATGGCGATTTTTTTTCTCTACATATTGTATGTCCGGATTTCATAAAAAATAGTGTCATCGATTTTTATGACATTTGTTTCCCCGAGAAACTTATATTATTTATCTCCTTTTATGTTACTAGAATAGTCAATAATAGTTTTATATATCGTATTTTTTTATTCACACACGTTTTATTATGAAATTTGTTTCTTTTTTATTCCTTCACAGAAATATTTCTCTTAGTAATCATAAAATATAGTTCTATTTTGATAAAATAATAAATTGAAAATAACTACTGTATAAAAAGCACCATGCGGCGCCGCGCATACGTACTATATATTATAAAAAAAATTGAAAATTGACAGATTTTTGTAGACGTTAGACTAAAATGGATAATGTACTATGCATAAATGATTTTATTTACGAGATATTTCCTAGCATTTTCGTTATTATTTTTTTCAGATATTGTATGTTTGATCATTAATATTTAATAATGAAGTAAATTCATAGTAGTCCGTAATTAACACAATACTTCATTATTCACGGTGACGACTAATTTTCCTCAATTGCGTATATTTCTATAGTCTTATCAATTCAATAAAAATTTACGGTTAATCATCGCCCTCAGTTTTAAAATTTGTGTCAGTCATGTTCCTTCTTAAACGGGCCCGAGCGAGTCTGACGACAGATCAGTGTCTCTATTACTTGTTCATTTTAGTAAAAACATTACTACTTAAGTTATACGTGCGCAATTTTCACTGGTCGTTATATAGTGATCTTTCTATGATTTATATTTCAAGGATCTACTTAATATGTAATGTGCTTAGTAAATCATGAAGATAACATTTTAGACTGTTGCTACATTAGCTCAAAAATGCATATTGTTGCCAATTGTCCACATTCCACTTAATTATATTCAAAAACCTGAGTGTATGCGTTTCCATAGCCATTCTCAAACCATAGAAAATACCTTAAGTGTACAAGAAAAAGTTGGCATTCCTTTGGCGGATAAGGTTTTTTTTTGTTGCTGTTTTAAAATTAATTTCAAAATTTAAAACAAAAAGTCACGCATATAATTTAATTAAACCATGCATTTTACTGGTGCATTTGTCGCGATGCTTGAAATAATTGAAATCGTCGATAGCATTGTTCTATTACCTGGGAAACCTCGAGAGCTTTAAATAACATCCTAAACGACTCCAGCTCTGAAATAAAATTGGATTAAATATTACCATATCAAAGAGAAATTTAAAAAATGTATATGAATAAATTATGCAATAACATGAAACGAAATGAATGTATTGTTTATGTAGGCCTTTAAATTCTTTTGAAACTATTGAAGATAAAGAATTAGCAAGCAAGATGAACAATCAATGCTTGTTAATGGAAGGCCTCATGATGGGTGTCATTCTTATGTCGGTGAAGCGGGTATCAATAGACATGGTGTTTAGACTTTGTCATTGATTGAAGTATATAATATTAAATTCGTAATGTGCCAATAAGCGAGAGTAATGCATTGTTTATTTAGGCCTTTAAATTCCTTTGGAACTATTGAAGATAAAAATTAGCAAGACGAGCAATCAGTGCTGGTTAATGAAAAGCCTCAAGAGGGATGTCATTCTTATGTCAGTGAAGCGGAAATCAATAGACATGCTGTTTAGACTTTGTCAATGATTGAAATACATAATAGTAAATTCCTAATTTGCCAATTAGCGAGAGTAATGTATTGTTTACTTAGGCCTTTAAATTCTTTTGAAACTAATAAAGATAAAGAATAAGCAAGACAAGCAATCAGTACTAGTTACTGAAAGGCCTCAAGATGGATGACATTCTTACGTCAGTGAAGCGGAAATCAATAGACATGGCGTTTAGAATTTGTCCTTGATCGAAGAACATAATACTAAATTCGTAATTTGCGAATGAACGAGAGTATGTAGTCCAGTAGGAGTAATTATTTCTAACCGTACTGAATCAAGAAAAAAGAAAAGATTAAAAATATGGTAACTAGGGATGAAAATCCAAAGTTGAGTGGTGAGGTTGATTATATTCATAGAATACCAGATGAACTGTGGATTAAAGTTGAACCCCTGCGTTGACGACATTACGTTACGGTTAACCCTGCAACACTACTTGGTCTGGACTACTTTTTGAAAAATTGTTTAGAAATCAATATATGGAAAGAATTGAGTAATTGTAGTATGTCCGATATGAAAGAATTAACCTTAACAGGGAAAGTGTATAAGCTCTATATCATATAGGATCCACCAAAGGACCAGTTACTTACCAATATTATTTCCTATAAATATTTTCCACAAACTGAACCTCTTTATAATAGAAACTAGCTGACCCGTGCCCACTTCGTTGGGCGGTAAAAAAAACTCCTTTTTGTGACTTAAATATAAAAGTTATATCTAACTTCGCTGATTTTTTTGTAGGCAATTTCAAGCTCTGTAACTTTTCTCTGGAACTCAATCATATATCTCTCATAGTTAAGGCAGTGTTCGTAAGAAATGTTTTCGTTCGACCGATTTTCTTTGCAAATCAGACTACCACAAAAAAGTCTTTTTATTTTTCGGGTTAATATATAGCCTATGACACTCACAAATAACGCGGCTTCCCATTGGTAAAAGAATTTTCAAAATCGGTTTTGTAGATCCAGATATTACCCCCTACAACGTCACAAACTCACAAACCGACAAACTCACAAACTTTACCTCTTTATAATATTAGTATAGATAGTACAGATAATGCTAGTCTACAAATGACCCACTTATGGGAAAAAAATCTTCCCAATAGTTTTCCGGTGTATTTGTGCATTGAATTAAAATTTTGACCCAAATGTACAAAGCAATTTATGAATAGGTACATTAATAAGTTTGCCAACAGATGCAAGTTTGTAAATCATCATATTTGTTGACGTTGCATCTAACATAATATCTATATTCTAAACGTGTATAGAAGTGCAATTTGGCTAGTGCTTACACGAACACATCGTATCCTCACAACATATAAACTAAATTTTTTATAGTATTTCAGTTGTTTAAAGCTCATGTCGAGTTAGAAATATTTGAGTGACGCGCAGTATATCTTGGACTGGCAATTATATCGCAATATACAATGTAAACGTTTCTGTATAAGGTCTGGTGACTTTGACGTTGCCATAACACGGCGTTATAGCCCTATGCATCAAACTCACTGCATCTGCATTACCGTGCATCATAGACGATTACATTTATTTACATTATCGTACCAGCATAAACATCAGATCTATACGATTATTTATTTGAGAGGATGTTTTATTATGAAACTACGTTTCGAAGAATTAGATACGGGTTAAGTGGTGGTATCGGGAGTGCAACACCGTGCTGTGCTGGCGCCGTGGGTGCCGAGTGCAAGAAGCATTGGGGCGTGGGTGCGGGTCGACGACCCACTGCACAGAGCGCGGTGAGAACGCGCCCTGCCAGAGAACGGCAGAAAACCTCACGAAGGGCGGCAGCACACGGTGTCCGCATTTAGCTCGGGCTGACGTCGCTGAGTCACCACACCGCGAATAGCGGTAGTTTGTTTGTTGCACCGCCCGCTCCCGGCTCTCCCGTCGATTATTTCGAGCGGGCGGTGGCGTGCACAGCAGTGCTCAGCGCACTGTCTCTGCGAGTGGACGCGCCATGACCCCTCTGCCCGCGCCGACCGCGCGCCTCCGCCGCATCAACGCGTGCGACGCCTCCGCCGGCATCGTTACCACCATCAGGGACACAGTCAGCTGTAGTTGGATATTTTACAGTGAGTGTCGATAATCGGTGGCCTCCGCTCGCGAACCGACGCGTTCTCGCCTCTCGCGTGATTTCCGCCTTCAGCTACGCGGAAAACCATAGCTACCCTTCGTTGTGGACCGCGTCTTACGTCAGCGCTCTGAATGCCCTTCGCATGTGTATACATACTATTCGATCGTGCAATACGTTTTAATACCATTGTTTTCTATTCCAATCACAACAATGCTTCATTAGTTCAGCCGTCTAAAGTGATTGCATAGTGTTTTCGTCTTCAGTTCCATATTTGTTTATGGTACCTTAATTTTTAATTGTTTGAAATATGTTTTTAAATACAAGTTTTTACAATATTATGAAGCGTCTTGCAGCTGCTGTCGACCGTAATATTTAAATAGGTAATTTATTATCCACCATACTTTGTTTGTTTCACTGCTGCCATCTGTTCGTGGGAAAATGTATTGTACACTGAAAGCCGAAATCTAGGTGAAGCGTCTGACATCAGCAACTCGGGAGTAAATTTAACTCTTGACGTGTTTCACCCTGCCGTGGGACTGCGACCGATGATTCCTTTTAAAATTGAGATTGTTCTTGCTTTGCCTATTTACAGACATTTAGTGTTGTATTCAATGAATCGTTTTGCACGCAGTATAGATGTACGATACAGTGCACCGTGTTCACATGAACATTCTATTTTTGTTACTTTAGCTTCGTTGTACTATTCAACATTGTTCAATTTAAAAAAATGCTTTTATCGTCTAGGAGAACATGATTTGCAAAATTCGGATAACTGTTACTATTGCGATTAACATTTACAATATATACATTTTGATGTTAAGTAGATATAAATTCTTATATAGAATCGACATTTTTACACAATAGATGGAAACAAAACGGTATATATAAAAACTAAAATTATTAATATTGTAAATGGGCTTAATACTAGTATTTTAACATTATATTAATAAACGGAACAAGTATCGTTATAATTTAAAAAAAACCCCGAGATATTATGTTAATGTTGTGTAACCGGCTAATAAAAACATTGTCAAAATTTTAACTGAGACAAAGTATGTAATGTTTAAGATGCTCTAATCATTAATAGAAGTTGATTATCTTCCAAAACAAGAAGCTCCAACTCGGTAATCAATGAACAATCATGACTAACGTTTGCTAATATATCAATATTGACAGTACTATTTACTGTTTATAATTTATTTATTATGCTGTAATCGTATCATTAACTAGCCAATATTGTAAGGTTGCAACATTGTCTTCGTTAACATTATAGTATGGTTGGATTCACCATAAAGTTTCTATTACCATATCGTTGACAGTATGTATTGTTCAAGTCATTCTTAGCAACAGTCCTAATTTCTTCTACCAAATAGTAGTTTAATTATGCGCTTATAATAAAAGTCATATATGTTTTTAATATTAAAAACACAAAATTGATTACATAACGACACGATAACAATGATATTATAATTAAAAAGCAGTAGATACGTTACCTACATGATATTTTAACAAAACAAATGACATGGTAACGCACACGTACATAAAGTAATATTGTAACGCCACACTGTCTTAGATAAAATGTGGAAGTAAGATGGCATATTCTCTATAATCTGTGGTGAAAAAGAAATAGTTATATGTTGCTTAGATACGGGCGGATTGACGGGGCAACCGTTAAAAATAAGCTCGCTAGCCAAGCTTTAACATGGCGCTGTAGAAGCGCTTATGACGTATCTACAGTTTTTTAGTTATAATATCTATTGCACGATAACTGAAAATTCATTACATTATAAAGCGTATTTTGATATATGTGAAAATCAAACACTGACTTTGCAACCGAGACTTTTAATATAGGAATTCTCTTGTCGAGGAAAAATATATATCTCCATTTGACATAATATGTCGTTCATTTTTCAAAAGGGCCAGAGACATTATACATGGCCAGTACGCTACACGTATTGTAATTATTAACTTGTATTTCATGTTTATAACTCTATGGTTTTCAGGTAACAGCAGTACGTCAACAGCGGGTGAGGGCGGAGGCGCTCCTCCGCCGGAGCCCGACCCGGCGCTCGACTCGATGCACATGATGCTGGACCCACACTTACGGCCCATCTCCCCGGACCTCAACAGCGAGGAATCCAAGAGGATATTCGAAGAACACAAGCAGTTAGCGCAGGAGTATTTAAAGGTATTTTAAATAACTCCTTTACACATAATTTTTTTACTGTAAGTAGCTGCTTAGATTAAATGGCTTTTGAGTTTATACGTTATTGTGTAGTTCATCATTTATTAACCATTAGAGGCAACGATTATAAGTAGATTGTTGTCATTTATGCACTTATATTTTAAAGTATTCAAAATAATATGTGGTATTTTGCTTTTAAATTTTCTATTATAATTCTATATCTCACTTAGGGAAGTAATAATAATAATATAAGTATGCATCCTATTCTATGTAATTTACAAAACAAGATTTACTAATACCAGGGTCAATGTAACAGTCTTACGTCTTTTTTTCTAAAGCATAAAAACTTGTTAGCGAATCTATTACATATCTCTAAAATTTGAATATCGTATGTTTTCAGATTCAGACTGAATTAGCGTATATAAGCAACCACAAGTCAGAGTTAGAAGAAAAAATGGATGACGACGAATTAAGACAGAAGAGGGAAATCATACAATTAGAAAATGAAAAGGTATACATTATATAAAGGTATTACATAACACAAACAGTAAGATAATCATTATTACTACTAAATGATCTCTTGTTATTCTCCACAAAATGTCATAAAATAAAGCATTTAAACAAAAAAATTCAATATAAAATATAAACTGATCTCTTTAAGTTTTTCGTAATATTATGTTAAAGAAAATTTACATAGGTGTTTTATATTAGAGATAGATTATCTTGCGAATCCCACACTAACATGATGAGACTTTATTCTATCAAAAGTCTTAAGTATTTTATAATGAACCAATGTTTGCGAGATACGTTTTGAAACTAAATCGTACATATTTAATATTTGTTTCATACAGTTTGGGAGGATACATTTTCAACTCGAAGGTGGTAGCTAATCAGTTTACCATTAAAACTAATTTATCATCGTACAATGATGTCATCATGATGGTTCATTGAAGGTCATTTTAAGATTGACCGTCAATCCACGACGTGTTCGTACATACAACTACTGTTTAGAAAGTTAGAGCAGTAATTCTAATATAGTCACCATTTTCTGTCACTTCATAATTGATTGCGGATTGATCTAAATTTCTAAATCTAAATATTTGTTTCCAGGACTCGTTAATCAAATTGTACTGTAGTCTGAAGAAGCAGTTGGCGCGAGTGGACAACGATAATTGGTTACATCCAGAAGAGATGCCTCACGAGTGACGCCGCTAACAGCGCGCGCCCGTAGGGACCAGCTGTGACGTCATCGTGCCGCACTCGCGTACGCGCGCACTCACCTGCGTAGTGTACGTGCACTCACCTACGTACGCGTGCACTCATCTGTGTATACGTGCACTCACCTACGTACGCGTGCACTCATCTGCGTACGCGCACACTCACCTGCCTAGTGTACGTGCACTCATCTACGAACGCGTGCACTCATCTGCGTACGCGCACACTCACCTGCGTAGTGTACGTGCATTCATCTGTATATATGTGCACTCATCTACGTACGCGTGCACTCAACTAAGTACGCCACTGCGGACTGTACGATAGATGCTCATAGAAGCTACTGTAGTCTTGTACCATTCTGTATCATTGATCTCAACGCACCAAACGAGCCCCTTCTTTCTTACTATTTATCCTCTTTTGTAATTACCATTTTAGTTATACTTGCATGGTTTATCTGATGTAACAATAGATGACTGTAGTGTCAATTGTGTTTTACTCGAGTATTATTGAATCGATTGTTACTTCTATTTATTTTTTTTACTAAACACCACCGTAAGTCTTATTGTATTTTGTGTTTGTTTAAGTTAATATTTGATGTGAAATGAAGAGCACGTTTTAGTGCTTTATCGTGTAGTCGTATCGATATTCTTTATTTAATTCAAACACTGATGCGTAAAATAATGTTGTCAGTGTGTTATATGTATTTTTGTTTTGGATTTTATTATAAAGTGTGTATGCATTTGTTTGTATAAATGTAAGATAGTGATAGTTCTAGATGGATAAGTGTTTTAATGTTAAGTTTAATAAATTATGTGACGAGTCTATTGTTTTTTATTTGCCCGTATTTAAAAGTAATTTGTTCGTGTTATGGTACAACCTTTTTTAGATATTATCGATGGATATTTAATAATGTTAACATTCGTTAACAATAAAACAACATAATAAAATTCAGTCCAAATATTTTATTAACTCACAATGTACATTTGATTATTGGAATGGTGTTTTTTAATAGACATAATAAAAATTATATATAACCAATTTGGCACCTCTTGATTAACCCACAGACTTTAGAAAAAGGTAGATAGATGGAGCGTGCGGTACAACTGCATAGTTGAAATTAGAAATACATGCAAATTTGCGCGTAGTGTTGCTAGAATATTGAAAATAAGTTTTACTGGATCCATTGGATCGATTTACAATACTAGCTTTGTAGTTGCTAATACATCCGTCAATCAAAGACTCTCATTGTGTTGTGTTTATATACCAATATTCAACTGGAGATCAAACCAAACAATATATCATAGCTGCCATCTTTATTTCTATATCACGAAATATGTCTTCGTTTAATATATAATGTACGTTATTATAAATCACACCTATTCTTAGATATCGACATCGTAAAAGTTTGAATCTTTTTGCAAAGATTTTCGATTTTTTTTTAATTATCGAGGGTTCTTTTAACCCACGTCTCTTATATATTTGCGGTCTTTTGTCAAACGTACAACTGCTTCACAGAAATCATCTCCCTTTTGATTCCACGGTAATCGGATTATATATTAAGTGATATTTCAAAATCCACATATTTTTACCTGTACATTTAAAAAATTGTTACCTAGCAACACTGTTGAACGATACTTGCTTTTCTTTTTTTATTATTTCTAACATTTTTGACAGTATGTAAATTATGTAGGACAGTATAATAATAAAAATTACATGAAACACGGGTTGCTAGCATGTTTTTAAACAGACGATTTAGTGTTTCCTAGTTGACAACACTCCACGTTCTACATCTGCCTTTTTCTAAGTCTGTAATAAAACTATCAAAAACATCTGAGATTCTGATCTTATAATCAAATTAATGGTTTCATTATAACATAATATTAATAATTTTTCATGTAATTTAATCGGACGAATCTTCATATAACAACTTATTTACAATAATTACACATTACCTTGTCTACACGGCTACATTGAATGACTACACTAACGGTGTAAGGCAAGTGGTTACATTCTCCAGTGTAGACAGCCATTATTAAGAGTTTACAAAATATTATCTATTCAAACATTTACTAATATAGTTCCGAAACATCTACGATTTGTGATGTGTACTGTCATTTTTAATAAATAAAATATAAATTCTCTATTCTACTTTAAATTTACAATTTATTTAAATAGTGATATGATAGATATTTCCATAAATAGATAACGAAACCAAATCACTAACCAATTAAAAAAGAAATTGAAATGTACATAAATAATTCGGAATCTAGAGGGCTCAGTTTCAGCTATAAAAACAAATTAAAAAATTAACAGAAATGATCATAAAATAATCGTCAAAAAATTAATTACATTATGATATTTCGTTGCCAGAGCATCTCTCGTACAAATATACTATAAATTAAAACGGAATGAAATCGAACCTACATTCACTAAACTACCATAAAAATATGAGAGATATATGGAGACAATTCCGTAGAGCATATACGTTAACACCAGGTGAAAGTTTAGACAGTAGCAATATTTATGGAGGATAGATACTCTGCACTCGATTCTCGTTCTAAATCAATTTAAAAATAGGTGTTTAATATTTGACCTAATTATCTAGAAAAAATATACTCAATCCTCTACGCGTCTGTGTTAAAGCACAGTGACGACCGTCGGGTGAAGTGAAAGTGACGCATAAAAAAAACGTGGGAACAGCACGAACAAACCAGGAGATCAAACCAAACAATATATCATAGCTGCCATCTTTATTTCTATATCACGAAATATTTCTTCGTTTAATATATAATGTACGTTATTATAAATCACACCTATTCTTAGATATCGACATCGTAAAAGTTTGAATCTTTTTGCAAAGATTTTCGATTTTTTTTTAATTATCGAGGGTCTTTTAACCCACGTCTCTTATATATTTGCGGTCTTTTGTCAAACGTACAACTGCTTCACAGAAATCATCTCCCTTTTGATTCCACGGTAATCGGATTATATATTAAGTGATATTTCAAAATCCACATATTTTTACCTGTACATTTAAAAAATTGTTACCTAGCAACACTGTTGAACGATACTTGCTTTTCTTTTTTTATTATTTCTAACATTTTTGACAGTATGTAAATTATGTAGGACAGTATAAATTTGCGCGTAGTGTTGCTAGAATATTGAAAATAAGTTTTACTGGATCCATTGGATCGATTTACAATACTAGCTTTGTAGTTGCTAATACATCCGTCAATCAAAGACTCTCATTGTGTTGTGTTTATATACCAATATTCAACTGGAGATCAAACCAAACAATATATCATAGCTGCCATCTTTATTTCTATATCACGAAATATTTCTTCGTTTAATATATAATGTACGTTATTATAAATCACACCTATTCTTAGATATCGACATCGTAAAAGTTTGAATCTTTTTGCAAAGATTTTCGATTTTTTTTTAATTATCGAGGGTCTTTTAACCCACGTCTCTTATATATTTGCGGAATCAAAAGGGAGATGATTTCTGTGAAGCAGTTGTACGTTTGACAAAAGACCGCAAATATATAAGAGACGTGGGTTAAAAGACCCTCGATAATTAAAAAAAAATCGAAAATCTTTGCAAAAAGATTCAAACTTTTACGATGTCGATATCTAAGAATAGGTGTGATTTATAATAACGTACATTATATATTAAACGAAGAAATATTTCGTGATATAGAAATAAAGATGGCAGCTATGATATATTGTTTGGTTTGATCTCCATCTAAATTTCTAAATCTAAATATTTGTTTCCAGGACTCGTTAATCAAATTGTACTGTAGTCTGAAGAAGCAGTTGGCGCGAGTGGACAACGATAATTGGTTACATCCAGAAGAGATGCCTCACGAGTGACGCCGCTAACAGCGCGCGCCCGTAGGGACCAGCTGTGACGTCATCGTGCCGCACTCGCGTACGCGCGCACTCATCTGCGTACGCGCGCACTCATCTGTGTATACGTGCACTCATCTACGAACGCGTGCACTCATCTGCGTACGCGCACACTCACCTGCGTAGTGTACGTGCATTCGTCTGTATATATGTGCACTCATCTACGTACGCGTGCACTCAACTAAGTACGCAACTGCGGACTGTACGATAGATGCTCATAGAAGCTACTGTAGTCTTGTACCATTCTGTATCATTGATCTCAACGCACCAAACGAGCCCCTTCTTTCTTACTATTTATCCTCTTTTGTAATTACCATTTTAGTTATACTTGCATGGTTTATCTGATGTAACAATAGATGACTGTAGTGTCAATTGTGTTTTACTCGAGTATTATTGAATCGATTGTTACTTCTATTTTTTTTTTTTACAAAACACCACCGTAAGTCTTATTGTATTTTGTGTTTGTTTAAGTTAATATTTGATGTGAAATGAAGAGCACGTTTTAGTGCTTTATCGTGTAGTCGTATCGATATTCTTTATTTAATTCAAACACTGATGCGTAAAATAATGTTGTCAGTGTGTTACATGTATTTTTGTTTTGGATTTTATTATAAAGTGTGTATGCATTTGTTTGTATAAATGTAAGATAGTGATAGTTCTAGATGGATAAGTGTTTTAATGTTAAGTTTAATAAATTATGTGACGAGTCTATTGTTTTTTATTTGCCCGTATTTAAAAGTAATTCGTTCGTGTTATGGTACAACCTTTTTCTTTTTAGATATTATCGATGGATATTTAATAATGTTAACATTCGTTAACAATAAAACAACATAATAAAATTCAGTCCAAATATTTTATTAACTCACAATGTACATTTGATTATTGGAATGGTGTTTTTTAATAGACATAATAAAAATTATATATAACCAATTTGGCACCTCTTGATTAACCCACAGACTTTAAAAAAAGGTAGATGGAGCGTGCGGTACAACTGCATAGTTGAAATTAGAAATACATGCAAATTTGCGCGTAGTGTTGCTAGAATATTGAAAATAAGTTTTACTGGATCCATTGGAACGATTTACAATTCTAGCTTTGTAGCTAATACATCCGTCAACCAAAGACTCACATTGTGTTTCACCTTTATACATCAATATTCAACAGGAGATCAAACCAAACAATATATCATAGCTGCCATCTTTATTTCTATATCACGAAATATTTCTTCGTTTAATATATAATGTACGTTATTATAAATCACACCTATTCTTAGATATCGACATCGTAAAAGTTTGAATCTTTTTGCAAAGATTTTCGATTTTTTTTTAATTATCGAGGGTTCTTTTAACCCACGTCTCTTATATATTTGCGGTCTTTTGTCAAACGTACAACTGCTTCACAGAAATCATCTCCCTTTTGATTCCACGGTAATCGGATTATATATTAAGTGATATTTCAAAATCCACATATTTTTACCTGTACATTTAAAAAAATGTAACCTAGCACTGTTGAACGATACTCGTTTTTCTTTTTTTATTATTTCTAACATTTTTGACAGTATGTAAATTATGTAGGACAGTATAATAATAAAAATTACATGAAACACGGGTTGCTAGCATGTTTTTAAACAGACGATTTAGTGTTTCCTAGTTGACAACACTCCACGTTCTACATCTGCCTTTCTTTTTTTATTATTTCTAACATTTTTGACAGTATGTAAATTATGTAGGACAGTATAATAATAAAAATTACATGAAACACGGGTTGCTAGCATGTTTTTAAACAGACGATTTAGTGTTTCCTAGTTGACAACACTCCACGTTCTACATCTGCCTTTTTCTAAGTCTGTAATAAAACTATCAAAAACATCTGAGATTCTGATCTTATAATCAAATTAATGGTTTCATTATAACATAATATTAATAATTTTTCATGTAATTTAATCGGACGAATCTTCATATAACAACTTATTTACAATAATTACACATTACCTTGTCTACACGGCTACATTGAATGACTACACTAACGGTGTAAGGCAAGTGGTTACATTCTCCAGTGTAGACAGCCATTATTAAGAGTTTACAAAATATTATCTATTCAAACATTTACTAATATAGTTCCGAACCATCTACGATTTGTGATGTGTACTGTCATTTTTAATAAATAAAATATAAATTCTCTATTCTACTTTAAATTTACAATTTATTTAAATAGTGATATGATAGATATTTCCATAAATAGATAACGAAACCAAATCACTAACCAATTAAAAAAGAAATTGAAATGTACATAAATAATTCGGAATCTAGAGGGCTCAGTTTCAGCTATAAAAACAAATTAAAAAATTAACAGAAATGATCATAAAATAATCGTCAAAAAATTAATTACATTATGATATTTCGTTGCCAGAGCATCTCTCGTACAAATATACTATAAATTAAAACGGAATGAAATCGAACCTACATTCACTAAACTACCATAAAAATATGAGAGATATATGGAGACAATTCCGTAGAGCATATACGTTAATACCAGGTGAAAGTTTAGACAGTAGCAATATTTATGGAGGATAAGAGTATCCAGAGGCACTCGATTCTCATTCTAAATCAATTTAAAAATAGGTGTTTAATATTTGACCTAATTATCTAGAAAAAACATAAAAAATATACTCAATCCTCTACGCGTCTGTGTTAAAGCACAGTGACGACCGTCGGGTGAAGTGAAAGTGACGCATAAAAAAAACGTGGGAACAGCACGAACAAACCAAAAGGGTTTATTGTCTGTTTTATTATCGAAGGTTATTAACTCCGAGTCGCCCCTTGCTGCTTTCGGTAAAAGCACCCAGGTTTATTACGTTTGTTTCCATACTTTTGAAAGTCTTAAAACAAACTTTAACTTAGGTTCTCTTTGTTGTTTATTAGTATTTATTTTGATATTATTATTTTATATGTTAAAGGTGATTATCTCTTAGAATATTGTAAGCGACTAACCTACCACCTGGTATATCTACCATACAAATACATAATAATATAATCCAGCTACTGATATAACGCCATGAATAGATTTAAAAATAATTAAGGCAACAGTCTATACCAATAAACATATATTTATTGTGAGATATGCAACTTTAAAACCAGAATAATTAATATCTGATTTTTTAAACAATTTATTTACTTATATATGATATTATTAAATACATGATATTTATGATAAGCCGCGTTTTTAATCGAAGAAAAAAAATTAAACACCGAGAATTTAAAAGGTATGTTAAATTAATTAAATTTCAAATGATTTGAATTTGTACAGAAGTCTTAAACAAACAGAGAAATATCTGAGATAAATAATGAATGTATTCATAAATTCGTAGTATTTTTCTTGTCAATTACCTACTATGAATTTATACCATATTTGTAAAGGTGCGAAATTAACAATAAATATATTTAAACAATTCCCAGAGTTTAATAATCACACACTGTGTCGCAACAAATACTATAAAGTGACAATACAACTCACGCCTTATGAACATTCGTAACACCTTATTAACAGTGATAAAATGCATGAAGATATACCTCGTCTATAGTAGTGTTATGGCATAAACTGCAAAACTAATACAAAATGATTATCTACTCGTTCACTATTTATACACGGATAGAGCAATGAGTAATATCACGTCATTTATATTATCGACAGTGAGTATTTATTCTGTATCCAACTATTATTATATAACAAGTGTTGTTGTAGAGGTTCAATGTAACAGCGCCATTAATGCGGAGTCTCGGTCTACGAATTAACCGTTTAAAAATAATATTACTGCTGTGTTTATATCTACGAATTAATCGTTTGAATATCAAATTACTGAGCGTTTAGATCTACGAATTAAAAGATTAAGAATCAAATTAGGTTGGCGTCTCGATCTACGAATTAACCGTTTAAAAATAATATTACCGCTGTGTTTAGATCTACGAATTAAAAGATTAAAAATCAAATTATTGCGGCATCTCAACCGACGAATTAACCGATTAAAAATCAAATTACTGCAGTGTTTAGATTTACGAATTAACCGATTAAAAATCAAATTATTGCGGCGTCTAGATCTACGAATTAATTGTTTAAAAATCAATTTAGTCCGGCATCTCGATCTACAAATTAACCGATTAAATATCAAATTAGTGCGGAGTCTCAATCTGTGAATTAATAGATTAATAATCAAATGAGTGCAGCGCCTCAATCTACGAACTAATCGGTTAAAAATCAAAAAGTTTACTAAAAGCTAACGAAGAATTACACAATCGTTGGTTTAACCTACGTAGTTGATTTCAACTACCCGTCTTTTTCGAAGTCTTACAAAAGTTTTCTTGCTTGGAAAGTAAGTATAAATTCAGTTATTAAAGATTGTCACGAATATTATTTTCCACCATATATTAAGAAAAACTAACAATACTAAAATATAGTAAAAATATAAAGGCATTTCGAATTATTGCTCCCAGAGTGCAGTGATAAATAAAGCCAGCATATAGGTATAATAGGCATACAAATATATCAGGAAATAAAACTTTTACAATATGTACTACCTTCTTACATTTCGATGCGAATCGATGTCGGCTCTGGTAATGTCTAAAAAAATATATTTATGTGAAATATCGATAGACTACTTTACGTGTAAAAAAAATGAAATGAACTGGTCATTGCAAAATAATGTCAACAATCAGTATTGTGTTTAGAAGTCTTAGCAGAATCTCTAACAATTGATATAATAAAAGTAATTACTTAATTCTGTCATATATATTAGTGGCGAAGATTAGCACCAAGGAAATGTCTATATTGATACATTATAAACAGCTAATATAAAATTTGAATGATACATCAAACCGGTAATTTCACTAAATAATATTTATAGAAGAAATATAAGTCAATTAATAAAAGCTAGTTTATACGATAAGAGAAAAAGCATTATAATTTAACAGTCATGGGGCCGAATGAAAACTCTAGTCGCTAAAATATTACTAGTATTGTGTATATAAAAAAAATCGAATAAATTCAAATTAGCGACATTAATGACTTCATAAATACACAGGGCTGTAGCTAGAGTCGAATTTGAGGTAGGGCAGCATTGATTACAGGTTGGGCGGAAAATAAAAAAATATCATAAATGATCTGCCCTCGAATGTCACAAACTGTGGTATTTTCGGAAAAGTTTTGAGACCTATCAATACTTTTTTTTTTATCTCAAACTATGAACAAACAATTTAATTATAATAATTTACCATTCGTTTTTGGTATTTTTAAGGTAGGGCATTGTGATTTCAAGGTAGCGCATTACCCCAAAAAGCCCCCCCTAGCTACGGCCGTGTAAATACAGTATACATTAGCTAATGATATAAGAAGTAAAACATAGAATATAAGCAAACGCGTTGATAAATATCTCTCCTATATTTAATACAAACAAAACATTAAAGAATACGAAAATCATGCGATACTAAGTTGAGCAACGTTTGTTAGGGAATTAATTATACAAATCATTACATTTAATTTATGTATTGTCAACGATTCACAGGACCTTTTAGTGTCGATACATTAAAATCTAATAGATATAAAAGTTTTAGATATACGGAATAAGGAATATAATCTGATATATAACGACAGGGGAAGACTGGTATGGTATATCGTAATCAATCCTGAAAAGAAATATATTGGAATTAAAATTAATATAATTAAAAATATATATACTAAACAAAATATACCTGCAAATCCACATACGTCGCCTACTACATTAATCGTTACAAATGTTATAAATACGAATTTGAGTTTGTTTGTTTGCTTGTGATCAGGGGTACGAAGAACATAGGGTACCTTATACCCAGAACAGTGTTATTCAACGCATAGGTCATGAACCCCTAAGGGATCACAAAGACTATAGGGGGATAGCGAAACCCTAGTAATAAAGAGACAATAAGAAAGATAATAAATAATAATTAAAAAAAAAAACTAAAAAAACACGCTTTCATAAAAAAATCCAACTAAATAAAAGAAAATAAATTTGGATTAAGAATAGAAAATTTAACTAAAAAGTGAAAAATAAATAACAGTTTAAAAAAAGTAAAAAAACACGCTTTTATAAAAAATCCACCTAAAAAACATAACACAACAAAACGATATCTGGAGGTCATTATCATTTTTTTGTCACTATTTTTACAAAAATATACATTTATTTCTAATTTACATTATTCTTAATCCAAATTGATTACATTTTGTTTTCTGTTTTTTAGTTGGATTTTTTATGAAAGCTTGTTTTTTTAGTTTTTTTTAACTATTATTTATTTTTCATTTTTTAGTTAAATTTTTTAAACTTTTTTTTTCGGATTATTGCATTGTCATCGACCTTTGACAGGTGTGCAAAGTTTGAATTAAGTCCGATCGTTCAAAGTAGGACAAAATCGAGCTCAAAGGGGTCGGTTACAAACATACATACAGGTGAAGCTAATAAAAGCGTGATAAAAAAATATTCTTGTTAAGAAAATGTAATTAAAGGACTACTTACTTACTCTAATAATATATGAACCATCAAAATTAAATGTGTTTATCCGATACGTATTCATGAAATGAAATAAAAATGTTACACATTTAATACTTCTAACATAAAAAAATACTGGTTAGTAACAGCGAAGGATAGAGTAACGAACTAAATTTACATATTAAGGGGGTCATGTCATAAAAACAACAGGTTCTCTCATACAGACACACTTTTTGCGAACTGGCCTAGCAAGGCCTTAACAGCTTCACCGGAATTCGTAAAGACATGATAGGAACGTTTGTATTACAGGGAAACATTTTAATTGAAAAAATACAACAAAAAGCTGACGTTAGCTTTGACGCGTCACACGGTGTTTCCGGGCAGTCACCTATCCAAGTACTGACCGCGGTCGATGTAGTTTAACATGGGTGATCGGACGAGTTTCCAACACTTTTTATCACACAAAAATGTTGCCGTTCAGAATTTCAAAGCTCTCTCATATAAGAAGTTCCACTTCAAAAAGGTTGAAAAACACTGGTCTAGAAATAATACCATTCTCAAGAGATATGTCAATTGTAGAATAATGTGTATGAAACCACGGATAAAAGCTAGTTAAACTGTACTAGTGGGCGCCCAGACGTCGACATTCGACCATAGTTCCTTGATTTTTTAAAGTTTGAATTTTATTAGGGTTCTTTTGTCAAAGGGTATTTATTATATTATAATATCATTGTAGAATGTAGAATGAAAAAGTTGAGCATAGCAACCTCCTTCACAACCTTTTTTGAACTCCTTTATTGACAGATGTCAAAATGTCTTTTTAATTTACATGTGTGTATATGTTGTGTAAATTTGAAGCAGTAGTGTGAGTAATGCATATTTTAATTAATTTAATGTACTTCTAATACATTTTATATAGAGGCATATAGAATCAAAGACAGCTAAGTGCCACAAGTTCTAAAAATAAACTGAGTATGTAGCCATCTAGTCTATTATTGGTTGCAAATCACCATTTAATTCCTACAAGAAATAAAATACAGCTAAAGCCTTTTAATTTTCGTTTTAAAATTGATTTTGGGATCAAATACATTTAAGTACAACCAAGTCATCAAATAAGAAGTAAAGTAAGAATAAAATATAGTTAGGGAGTTATCGCATTTTTTAATTTCTTGGACTTCTCTTTTAGAGCTGATGGCCATAGGGAGGCAAAATCAATAGCATATGCCACTCCCTAAAATTGAAACTTTGAATATAAGTAAAACTCCAACTCTGAGAATAGATAAACATTTTTTTCGTTTCCTGCAAATTTGGTCTCTATGCACTTAGCTGTTTTTGATTTTATATGCCTAATAAAATAAATAGCTTTCTGCACTTCTCCTCCATATAAACTTCAACTATGCCAAATTTCACGTTCATCCGTTCGCCCAATTCCGTTAAAAAGGGATACAAAGTTTAGGCTTCACGTATTAATTAATATATATGATGATAATTACCTATCGTGTGTCGGTGTGAGTAGGGACTAGCTGTTGTGGTTGGCGTTGCGTCGCGCCTGCCACTTGAAGTCGACCTGCATGAGCCACTGTTGGGAGCGCGCGCGACTGCACGGCCTCAACAACGGCTTCCATACATCGGACGACTCCGGTTTCTCGAGGCACATGCCCGTGTTCGAGTGCTTTATCGTGCGACTCTACAACAACCCATTCTTACTTATTGGTAGAACCACGCTGAAGCTATTACTGGTTTCAGCATGAATGGGTCGGCTCGCCCGGGGTAGTACCATCCGACCCACAGAAAACCGACGTGAAGTAACATAACATAACAGTGCTTGCATTGTTGCGTTTCGTTCGGTCAGTGAGAGCGCCGGATAACCCACCACCCCTCACCCTCACCCATTCCTCACTCCCCTCTCTCCCAAACGCAAGCTGGCAACGCACTTGCGACTCCTCCGGTGTTGTTAGTGTCTATGGACGGTGATGATCACTTAACATCGGGTGACCCACCTGTTCATTTGCCTCCTATGATATTAAAAAAAAAACATAGAGTATCTCCCCCGTCTTCGATTGAACAAGACGTTACTTTCCGCAAATTCATCATTAAATTACACCTCGATCTGCAGATTAACTGTGGAAATACTCGTACTGATTATAAACAAAAATGCAACTGATAATTGATGCATTAACAGTTCAGTTAATAACTTTATTGTACCGCTAATTGTATAGAATTGAATTTATTCTTTCGTAAATTTGACCAAATTTTAAGAATACTGGTCATCAAATTTTTTACGCTGCAACATATTTTGATTATTGAAAGATTTTTTATGTATACTAATATTCTAAAGCTTGGAGGGTTTCTTTGTTTGTTTGATTGTACGCGTTAATTTCAGACACTACTGGTCCGATTTTAATTTTTTTTTCACTGTTAGATAGCTCATTTATCGGCGAGGGCTATAGGCTATATATCATCACGCTAAGACCCAATAGGAGCAGAGCAACAATGAAGGATGTTTCAAAATCACTATTTTATTTTGAGAGCTTCCGCTGCGTGTTAGCGATAGCCCCAAGTAACTTTGGACGAAGTCGCAGGCAGAAGCCATTATTTTGTATAGTGTCAACCGCCGTCAGGTTGAACCGTCGACCAAGGAACGCGTTCTTAATTCTTTTAATTGTATTGGTTACTAATATTTCGCTTTCTGTCTTTTCTGTCTGAGACAACTTAAGAATAAATAAAAGCCAATTTTATATCCATATAGTGATACAAATTTGGTCTCTATGCACTTAGCTGTTTTTGATTTTATATGCCTAATAAAATAAATAGCTTTCTGCACTTCTCCTCCATATAAACTTCAACTATGCCAAATTTCAAGTTCATCCTTTCGCCGTTAAAAAGGGATACAAAGTTTAGGCTTCACGTATTATTATATATATGTATAATTACCTATCGTGTGTCGGTGTGAGTAGGGACTAGCTGTTGTGGTTGGCGTTGCGTCGCGCCTGCCACTTGAAGTCGACCTGCATGAGCCACTGTTGGGAGCGCGCGCGACTGCACGGCCTCAACAACGGCTTCCATACATCGGACGACTCCGGTTTCTCGAGGCACATGCCCGTGTTCGAGTGCTTTATCGTGCGACTCTACAACAACCCATTCTTACTTATTGGTAGAACCACGCTGAAGCTATTACTGGTTTCAGCATGAATGGGTCGGCTCGCCCGGGGTAGTACCATCCGACCCACAGAAAACCGACGTGAAGTAACATAACATAACAGTGCTTGCATTGTTGCGCACCCATTTCTCACTCCCCTATCTCCCAAACGCAAGCTGGCGACGCACTTGCGACTCCTCCGGTGTTGTTAGTGTCTATGGACGGTGATGATCACTTAATATCAGGTGACCCAGAAGTTCGTTTGCCAGTTATAACATTAAAAAAAATCGAGAAAGGCTATAGGAATCACGGTAACACCGATAGGAGCGGAGCTCCAATGAAGAATGTTTTAAAATCGTTTTTTCTTTTCTTTCGAGATCTTCCGCTGCGTGTTAGCGATAGCCCAAAGTAACTATTCTACTCGGACGAAGTCGCGGGCAGAAGCTAATATTTTGTAGTGTCAACCGCCGTCAGGTTGAACCGTCGACGTATTAGTTACTAATATTTCGTTTTCTGTCTGAGACAACTTAAGAATAAATAAAAGCCAATTTTATATCCATATAGAGATATCTTAAATTTGTATTATATTAAACTCTTAAGGCCATATTCGGAGCGGACATAAAGATTGACGAGGACTATAAGCGCATCACTCCAAAAACGGATGCACCTATTTGGCCAGTTCTTTTTTTGTTATGTTTGTAATTGCCAAGACAAGGTTCGTAGAAAAGAAAATATTTCAAAAATCATACGGCATTGTGAACTTGACTTCAAAAACTTCCATATTAAAACGTGAATAGGTGAACGAGAAAGAAAACAGGAAGATCTTTGGGATATTAACAAAATTAAGTTAATTTTTACTCTCATATATTCAATTTTTAATGTCGCATAAATTAACTTAGTAATATTATAAGGAGCGTGTAAGATTTACATAAGTGTAAGCACGTATTGAAGAAGATCGAAGCCTTTGTCTAGCAATGTATTATTATTATTTGCCTTTATCTGATTGCTGATTATTGTTTTCCATAGTATATAAACAAATATTTGGTCACCTTGGTATCATAAGTCCATTCCTGGTTCCCCCGCATGCCGTGACAACGTATAAGCTTGATGGGGCCTCGCGGGTTCGCCGCGTCCAAACAATTATCGTCTGACATTATTTGCTTCCGTTTCGTATAAGCAAACACCTGTATATACAATGGTTAATTTTTTTTATTTTTTATTAAAGGACAGCTAGTGGCCAATGTACCACACATGAAATGACGCTATATGTGAATAATTTGTAGATACATTGGTCTTTAAAAGCTATCACAGCATGCGTTACACGGTAAACATACTAAATTAAAACACTACAAAAACAGACACAATACAAATAAATAATAACAAATAATCCTAGGTAGCTAATACAGTAGAAATATTATGATAACAATATTATGATACAGTGGAATGAAAATGTTCAGTAACAAGAATAGGAAATACATTATATTATATTATATATCTTTTATTATCGGCTATGTCGAATAACTACCTACTATGACGCCCCATGAAGACACAAAAAGCATTAAATTCTGAAATAGAATGCATAATATTTTCACACTCTTGATATCGAGTGGTTAATTACATTACTTATTTTTATATATCTTTTATTATCGGCTATGTCGAATAACTACCTACTATGACGCCCCATGAAGACACAAAAAGCATTAAATTCTGAAATAGAATGCATATTTTCACACTCTTGATATCGAGGGTCTAACCACAGAGTACATTATAAAAGTATGACTGCTTCGTACTACAAATTTACACACGGATCAATAAGTCCCGGGACTGACACATAGATGGCGTTGCCAACAAAAGTTTCGTATGATTTTTCATGAGTACCAACCTTCAAAAGATACCTGTCACAATTTCATGACATTCTGATGTTTGGTCCACTAATTACAGTGATTTAAGTGACGCTAGTCTTGATACTATATAAAACAATGGATTTGAAACAATTTCGTGTGTCGATTTATCATTGTTATTTGATGAATAAAAACACATGCAAACTCAGCAATGGCTTGAAAAGTGCTAGGGGGACTCCGCTCCATCAAAAACAACCATTTGTCGGTGGTGTGCTGAGTTTAAATGTGGACGTATAGACTCGAAAAATGCAGCACGCTGCGGCCGGTTAAATAAGTGTACGGCCTGAGTGCATCTGCGTTTGTCGGTGCGTCCAGCGGGGCATCCAGCGTCCAAGAGCGACGCTCGCGCGCTGCTCTTGCACTCACGTATTAATGCATACGTTTGAAACGAACGCCGGACGCGACGCTACGCGAGTTCCGATCGGACCATCGACTCGAACGGTTGTCCGTTTTGCTGCGCGCGCTAAGTTCGATTTAATACTCGTGATTTAGTGACGTCAGTTATTGTGTCGTTCCGATCCGGCACACCTGCGCTGCACAGGTGCGCTACACACCTGCGCTACACACCTGTGTTCCACACCTGCGTTCTTTTTCCTGGAACTGAGTGAGACCTTTCCTTTGTATTTATTTATTGCTTTATCTATTTCTTGGTATATTTATTTGTTTACTCATTCATTTATCTATTTATTTACGTATTTATTTAATTCTTCAGTGATTTATTTTATTTACTTTT
>MU159079.1:0-21997 GCA_015888305.1 Antheraea pernyi | reverse complement strand
CGTGGTCGCCACTCTAGGACTTTTTTGCCCCATCGCTCATCAGTCCTTCGAGCTATGTGCCCTGCCCAATTCCACTTCAACTGTGATATTCGGTGAGCTATGTCGGCAACTTTAGTTCTCCTACGGATCTCCTCATTTATGATTCGATCACGTAGAGAAACCCCGAGCATTGCTCTTTCCATCGCTCGTTGGGTGATATTGAGCTTTCTTATGAGGCCCACAGTTACCGGCCACGTCTCAGTGCCGTAAATCATCACTGGCAACACGCATTGGTTGAAGACTTCAGTCTTCAAGCACTGGGGTATTAAGGAAGAGAAAACAGTTCTGAGTTTCCCAAACACTGCCCAACCAAGTTGGATTCGCCAAATACCAACCACTTGCTATTTATTTATTTATTAAAGGACAGCTAGTGGCCAATGTACCACACATGAAATGACGCTATATGTGAATAATTTGTAGATACATTGGTCTTTAAAAGCTATCACAGCATGCGTTACACGGTAAACATACTAAATTAAAACACTACAAAAACAGACACAATACAAATAAATAATAACAAATAATCCTAGGTAGCTAATACAGTAGAAATATTATGATAACAATATTATGATACAGTGGAATGAAAATGTTCAGTAACAAGAATAGGAAATACATTATATTATATTATATATCTAATAGCAATTATCCTACATATTTATTTTATAAATTTAACTACATTTGGGAAAATATATGTAGATTTGTTAACATATACCAATAATTATCCCCATCTTTTAGGGAATATTTTCACACTCTTGATATCGAGGGTCTGACCACAGAGTACATTATATAGGTATGACTGCTTCGTACTACAAATTTCACACGGATCAATAAGTTCTGGGGACTGACACATAGATGGCGTTGCCAACAAAAGTTTCGTATGATTTTTCATGAGTACCAACCTTCAAAAGATACCTGTCACAATTTCATGACATTCTGATGTTTGGTCCACTAATTACAGTGATTTAAGTGACGCTAGTCTTGATACTATATATAAAACAATGGATTTGAAACAATTTCGTGTGTCGATTTATCATTGTTATTTGATGAATAAAAACACATGCAAACTCAGCAATGGCTTGAAAAGTGCTAGGGGGACTCCGCTCCATCAAAAACAACCATTTGTCGGTGGTGTGCTGAGTTTAAATGTGGACGTATAGACTCGAAAAATGCAGCACGCTGCGGCCGGTTAAATAAGTGTACGGCCTGAGTGCATCTGCGTTTGTCGGTGCGTCCAGCGGGGCATCCAGCGTCCAAGAGCGACGCTCGCGCGCTGCTCTTGCACTCACGTATTAATGCATACGTTTGAAACGAACGCCGGACGCGACGCTACGCTCGACGCTCGATTGTAGCGTCCACTCTGGTCGTACACTAAGGTAGTTACACCAGAAACCATGAAAAGTCCAGCAAATCGTTTTTGAAAACCGTAAATTAAAATTGCGTGAGATAGCTGACACCTTAAAGATATTATACAGCAGAGTGTAATTATGCCTCGTTTGCTCACGGTGGAACAAAAACGACAACGTGCCGTTGATTCCAAGCGCTATTTGGAGCTGTTTCGCCAAAATAAACATGATTTTTTGCATCGGTATGTGATAACGGTCAAAATCTGGATCCATCACTACACTCCGGAGTCAAAGCGAACGTCAGCCGAGTGGACTGCAGTCGATGAGAAGCGTCCAAAGTGGCCAAAAACGCAAATGTGGGCCGGTAAGGTTAAGACCTCAGTATTTTGGGATGGTCATGGGGTTTTGTTCATCGAGTACCTTGAAAGGGGTAAGACGATCAATAGCGAACGTTACATTGGCCCATTGATGCGTTTGAAGAACGAAATCGGTGAGAAACGGCTCCAAATGAAAAAGAAAAATGTGCTCTTTCACCAAAACAATGCGCCATGTCACAAGTCGCTCCGCTTCCGCACTCACCATATTCACCAGATCGGACTCCCAGTGACTACAATCTGTTTGCAGAATACAAAAAAAAAGGTCGAAGGTAAGAGATTCTACTCCAACGAGGAAGTCATCGCCGAAACGAACGCATATCACGAGACCAAAGATAAATCGTTCTACAAGAAAGGGATTGATATGTTAGAAAAGCGGTGACTGATTGTATTGCTCTTGAAGAAGACTTCGTTGATGAATAAAGTTGACTTTTACCAAAAAAATGTTTTTCTTAATTAGTCCCATACTTATTGATCCACGTAATAACTACTTCCAGAGAACAAAACAAAAAATAAATAAAAGAAAATACATATTTTGCCTACAGAAATTCTTTAGTCTTTCGCAATGCTTATAAAAATTGTAGTTTCTTAAAACTTTAATAATTTAATATTACCTAAAGATATCGTGATATTTTTTAGATAAGGACCGTGTGCAAGAATTTAAAAAAAATTGTGTGTAGTTTACACGTTGTTGAAGTGAAACCTTCAAAAAGAAAGCGAGAAGAGCATATGCCTCACTATTCTCATACCCGAAGTCAAGCGACACACTTCTCCCACTCTACCCGACACTGTGTTCACACCCACCATTGCAACATCACACAAATAGATTGCTGATTAAAATTTCAAAGCCCTCTCAAAGCTGCGCATGCGATAAGCCAACGCTTGTTTCTATTCGAAATTCGAATCATATAGTCATCTCGCTTACTCGTATTAATCGCGCCGCTATAGCGGACAGTCTTTTATAAAATCTATGCAGATATTAACAGAACCTTCTGGTTTGGCAGGGAGTTTTTGGCGGGATCTTGGAATGTCATGTAATGGACTTTATATTTTACTCATAATCTTGTGTAATTTGGTTCTATATTATCGTATATTGGTAACGTTTTACGTAATATAGTTTGGTTATTGTACACAAGTGTATATCGGAAATAATACCACGGATCATGGATTCCGACTTGCAACAAAACCTCCTTGGGAAGTTCTAACAAGACGACTACCACCTTGTTAGTTCATTGAAATGATCGCTAGAAACTTTTAATATTTACCTACATTACATACTCGACTATTGCAGTAATAATCCATTAGAAGATTCGTTGAAAAAAAAAACTATACATGTACGATGCGATTATAACCTCAAAAGCTGTAACTTTTTTTTATAAATTACAATCCTCCATCTAGTCCTCTGTAAAATAATGAATGTACGGGAATCTACTAAAGATTTGGAATATAACACATAATTTTCCATTACTGTTAGTTTCGAGGCGAACAATGTATGGGCACAGAACATTGGCCTTTCATGTCCTTGTCACAACATCAGATTTTTTTATATATATACTCTCACCTGATTCCCTCCCATGCCGTGGCAATAACCCATGCCGAGTGGCTGACCGGCCTTGCCCCCGAGCGTATCCAAACAGTTGGAAGTCTCAGCGTTTCGTATCTGTAATCGATACTACCACTTGAGCAAACATAATAGAATCAATAGCGTATACGAATATAATAGAAATATGTCATCGAACTGAAATTAATTTATTGTGCTGTAAGAGTACGTACTGCGGAAAATAGTATCGAAGAATAGTGTGATTACAGAAAATTTAAAAAAATCATCGCTTTTCATATTAATTCTAAAATTCAAAGACAAAACGCGTAAAATCTAGTATTGCAAGTTATTTGTACACTGAATAGTCTAAAGACAGTAAACTTGACGTGTACATGATCATCGCTAACAGATAATTAACTGTAAAAAAAAATACATTTTCACATTTCAATATTTATCAACACATTTTAATCCTTAAACAAATTATTGTATACTAGATTGTATTTACTTCTATGAAATAATTAATATATTTGCTAAATTTACTGTATTTAATATATATGGTGATTTCTTTTAAATACGTGACATTTAAAAAAAAAACTTTGTCCACTTAAATTATTATCGAGTTAAACCAAAACGTAATAATATTTATATTACCTCTCCGAGATAATAGTATTCCAGCGGCATCTGACTCTCCGGGTAAATGTTTTCTAGATACCATCTGAAGCTTTTGCACTTCAGTCGGTCGCGGAGTGCTTTCCGCTCCGTGACGTCACCGACGGGCACGTTCAAGGCTCCTGATTATCACAATAGAGTGGTGAGCAAATCCCGATGAAGAAACTTTTACACACAACTTGGCTTGATTCCATTTTTATTGCGTAAATAATGAACGGGTTTAATTTTAGACTCATCCAGCTAGTGTTCATTTAAGTAGTTAATTATAAAAGAGATAAAATAGAATCGATAGGTTCCTTGAGTTATTTTTACTTTTATCTCGTGATAATATGTCACTGTCTATCTTCTCAGTGACCGTATAAAAATACGAAAGTTTAAACTATTTTACGCAAAAAATAGACTTTTACGAAGGTGGGTATTTGAACGAACTAAACTCATAGAGGCTTTTTACTGCAGTTTAGCCTTTTAGAAAAATATTTTAAATAGAATAATGGGTTGCATATTTTAATTAAAAAAAAAATGTAAATACCATTTTAATTTAAGTAAACATATTAAAATAAATTTTGATAAATATTCCAGTTAGTAAAGAAAGCATAATTTCAACTTTTACGAGCGATGTTACTTGTTAGTGAATGCCGTTGCAAAATTATGATGAAAGTTAAATTTATAAAAAAAATGATATAAGTAATAGTAATAATATTCGTCATGCATAAATAAAATATATAAATTCAAAGGTTTAGTTTTATAAGTTTCACAATCAAGATTACAAATACAATAATTTGTAAAACCTTCGACAGAAGTTTATTAATTGTTTGCTTGTAAAACAGCAATTAAATTGTTCTTATAAAAGTAATCGTGATGTGACTTATCATCTCAAAGTTACCCAGTTTCAATCTCACTTGATCTTAACCACGTCATTGTTATGTAAATTCAATAATATAAAAAATTAATACGTGAAGCGTATCTTTATATCCCTTTAACTTTGTATCCCTTTTTAACGGAATTGGGCGAACGGATGAACGTGAAATTTGGCATAGTTAAAGTTTATATGGAGGAGAAGTGCAGAAAGCTTATTTTATATAAAATGCATTAGAAGTACATTAAATTAATTAAAATATGCATTACTCACACTACTGCTTCAATTTTACACAACATATACACACATGTAGATGAAAAAGACATTTTGACATCTGTCAATAAAGAACTTCAAAAAAAGGTTGTGAAGGAGGTTGCTATGCTCGACTGTATGTATTATTTTACTCTTACGTTCCAATTACCCTTTTTCATTCTACATTCTACAATGATATTATAACATTATTATACCCTTTGACAAAAGAACCCTAAAAAAATTCAAACTTTAAAAAATCAATGAACTATGGTCGAATGTCGACCTCTGGGCGCCCACTAGTATAAAAAAACATATTATTTAATAATCTTAAAATATATCGGTATATTTAATAATTTTATCACGGTACGTCTACACAATTACACGTTTAAATTTGTTGACAAAAATGAAAAATACAAATGTTAAATCATAAATTATCAAAGACATTTGTATTTAAAAGTTAAATGTTTAAACAAGTGCGTTGTCAACTTAGAAATTATTTATTACTTTTTCTATAGCGCTAATAGAAGATTTACGATTTGGATATCATACATAGAATAGAACGCGGGCAACAATTTTAAAATGTATGTGCTAACATGACAACCAGTTTGTACCTACCTACCTACCTAGGGAAAATAAGCAAACTATCAGGCAATATTACATATAAAAAATACACTGCCACTATGAAGTTGTAAAAGTAAATGATCTCTAATCTTTAAATTTTGAAACATAAAACGGCTTTAACCAGACACCGCTTGCATGTCCAAAAAATATATATTATCCGTTCTTACTTATCCACCACAGAGCTAATTCAACTTGAGATTTGCATAGATAGTTCTGTTCACATTTCATTTAAAATTTATCTCTTGTAATATTAAGTAATAAGGAGTAATCGACACCCAAATTATTACTAGCTTCTAACTGCGGCCTCGTTCGCATTAATGTTGATTTGATCAAAAAAAAAAACAAACTTACCGAAAGTTATTTTACAGTATTAGTATTTCTACAGACCAAAATGACATTAAAATGGCAAATTCGTGAACGAGCACAGCCACCTTTAAGTATTGACATATTGACGCAACAAGAATTAAGTCTATATGCAAAAATGCACACATTTAAGTTT
The DNA here is from genome assembly GCA_015888305.1 of Antheraea pernyi. Taxonomy (NCBI): domain Eukaryota; kingdom Metazoa; phylum Arthropoda; class Insecta; order Lepidoptera; family Saturniidae; genus Antheraea; species Antheraea pernyi. Next base: position 15,804 of record MU159079.1, on the reverse strand, counting down.
ACTTTATGACGGGATATCGGGAAGATATTTCTTGCCAATATATATATATATAGTATAGTTTCGAGTCACAATTGGACCTGATAAGTTACGCTACAATTGGGTTTTAAGTTTTTTAAGATTTTTAGAGTTTGGAAATAAAATTGGAACCGGTAATAACCTATTTGGTGCAGACGAAGTTGCACGGGTCAGTTAGTAGTATACAAATATATAAAGTAAATATGTAACATAAGTAATAAGGAGTAATCGACACCCAAATTATTACTTACTAGCTTCTAACTGCGGCCTCGTTCGCATTAATGTTGATTTGAACAAAAAAAAAACAAACTTACCGAAAGTTATTTTACAGTATTAGTATTTCTACAGACCAAAATGACATTAAAATGGCAAATTCGTGAACGAGCACAGCCACCTTTAAGTATTGACATATTGACGCAACAAGAATTAAGTCTATATGCAAAAATGCACACATTTAAGTTTACTTTATGACTGATGCATAAACAGTATTTAAGTAATTTCCGAATAAAAACCAATATTTTAGTGATATTTTGAAAGGCGACGCGTTCTATTGCATTACTCTGTTATATAAGATCGAGTGAGATTGAAAACGAGCGATGCGTTAATCAACCTGGGTTAATATTGTAGTAGAAGTGCTTCCAATCATCGAGCCAAACTTCCGCGAGGCGAGCGTTGTTGTGGTTGACGACGCGGCCCGTACCACCCGGGAACGAGTACGGCGTCGTCTTGCGGAACACGTGGCCCACGTGCGAGCACGGCGCTATCTCCAGCGTAAGTAGTTCCGGAGATTAGCGCGTTCAACCGACCAAACAAAACCTCCAGCTTTATATTATTAGTCTATAAATATATTTTATTTTCAGCATAGATATATTATAACAGTTGTTCTTATTTCCAGCCTCTACAAAATGAATCGTGCTGGTCGCGTCGAGCCCACGCCGCCTGAGTGCGCGCTGGCCGCTGAAATGTTCGATCATTTCTGCTCCGCCGGAACAATGAAACAGATACTCGCTTTGCACAGGGAGATCTGCAATACACTCAATCTCAGACCAAACAAGCTACCCGACTTCTATCCAAAACTTAAGGTATGTTTATATTTTTTTTACTTTTATTTTTGCTAACCAATATAGAAGAAGAAGAAGAATATAGAAGTATTATTACTGCCATTGTCGAGTATGTAATAATATTACAAGTTTCTTGTGATCATTTCAATGTTCCGACATGATGGTGGCTCCCATGTTAGAACTTTCCATGGAGTTTTAATGCTCCGTGGTACTGTTTCCCATTCGCTTCACCTGTGCATAAACAAACTATATTGCGTACAATACCACCAATATTACAAAATATACAGTCAAATCACACAAGATTATTAATAGAATCCACTACCACCGTTCATTATTCTTCTATATCAACGGACAAGTTAATTATGAGGCTGGGGGAATTGTTTTAACTACATTACAAGCTTCCATTATCGCTGACACGATACTGAGATCACGTTTGCTAGCTAGCAGAGTTTTAACAAGATACTGTCGAAGCGTTTATGACGTATCTACAGCATTTAACTTATAAATATCATCGCATGTAACATATTGTGTGTAGCAATGTATAAATTCTCCGTTCTGAGTTTATTTCGAATAATGAAAATGAGTTAATCCCATGTATTATGATAGATAATATAAATACTAATAATAGCAAAAATCTAATAATATTTCTACTGATATCTTCATATGATTTATAAAATGAGACATTTTCGGTAGACAGTTGCAAATGATCGATTAGTAACGCTTGTGGGAGTACAATGATATCCATAACTATATTTATACCATATTATAATATATACTAATATTATACTATAATATATAAAGCATTATTTATATTGAGAAATATATTAAAAGGTCCAATATCGTTTTCAATAATATTACAAATTATAATGATGGATATCGATGTACTTTAATGATAAAACTGAATCTCGTTTTCAGTGTTACCATTATATATTAGAATAAGGCTAATAAAAATAATAAAATATAACCATTATATAGGTGAATTAATACATATTAGTATCACATAAACATAAATAGCACAAACACAATACGTATATAATAAATTATTACCCAATACAGGTTAAGTTATAACGTATCATTAATAATTAAAATGTTGCCAGTTTGTAAGTAATATTGCATAGACATGTGAAATATTAAAAGGTACATAATAATCGCGTTATACACAAAATAAATATAATTAAATTCTATTAAGCCATGAAATTTGATCGGGAGCTGTTATTGTATTTTTATTAATCAAATATAATGAACACAGTGACGGTATAAGAACCGAGAATTAATTTAATATAATAAATAGCTCTCAACCAAAAAGGATTGCTGTGGATAATTTTATATAAATGTTATATTATATTTCTCATTGCTTCTGCATCAACGAGAAGCGTAAAATAAAATATAAGAAAATAAAAAAAGACAAATAGAACGATAAAGCATGCAATATATGTACGACGGGTTGAAATAAAAATAATATAAATAGAATAGAGTCGCTCAAAATTGACTAACGCATTTATGAATACTGTTAGTGGAGAGGTAAAAAGGATGAGAAAGAAACATGAGAGTGAGATAAGCGAAGAAAAACGTAACTGAATGTCGGAATAATAAAAAAAAACAGCGAGCGAAACTAAAAACACTCAACAACAATAATTGAATGCAGCTGCAATGGTTAATGTTCGCTTTACGAAGCTAATTCACGATACGTTAATGAATTTTTAAACAAATAACACATAAAACGCTATGTTAGTTCGATATAATCCCAAGCCACAACAAAACTTTATTGTGCCACGACCATTCACGTTTTGAACATATTTTATATAATCACACATGTGTATCTCCCTATACATGTATATCTATATACATACATGTGTATCTACCCATATTGATGACATATACTATATTATTTGTGTGCAGGAAAAGCGTATTATTTTTACTGTCACATACTGTTAAAGAAAATCTGCACGTGAGACAACGAGACAATATCATTCATATAATCAATATAACATATAATATTATGAAACAAAGTTGATTGTCGTGTCTGTTTGTGTGTTCCCTTATTTCCTTAAAACTATTGAATTAATTTTTATACGTTGTTCACTATCATTATCATAACATAGTATAAAACAAAGTACCCTACCGCGTCTGTCTGTCTGTCTGTTCGCGATAAATTCAAAAACTACTGAACGGATCTTCATGCAGTTTTCACCAGTGTTTAGAGTGATTCATGAGGAACGTTTTAGTATATAATTTGCAGAGATATTTTTATAATCAGGGCGGGACAACGTCTGACGGGCCCGCTAGTCTTTTTGATAATTGTCAATACGAAAAAGTTGCTATGTATAACATGTATATTAATTTATATTCAATACAAAAAGAATGATTTATGTAATTACTCGTTAAAAAATATTTTTTTGGACTGTTGCATTGTTAACGCTACTAGCTAAACCTTTGAAATTGATCCTAGTAACATATCCGGGAAATATACCACAGAAATGACTACAGAAAAATAAACAATGGTATTATCCCTTCTTTTTTGTTTGTTATTAAAGGATAACAGTTTATTTGCAACGTTGTTTTGATTAGTTTAAATTTAAAAAAAATTGATTAAATCTTTATTAAATTTAATTATATCGAGTTCAATATAGATTAACACTGCCCTTAAAATTGTAATCGGAAAGAATATCTTAGATGTCATATATTTTAAATCGAATTTTACGCGAAACAAAATAAAAGACATTCGTTCGTATGAAGAAACGTACGAAGTTTCTTTCACTTTGATGAACAGTGAATATCAAAGTGTCGTAAAATGAATCTAATGTATAATTACATCGCACCCATGCGAAACCGGGATGGACTGCTTGTTACATTAAGATAGAAATGCAGATGACGATTAAATAAATAAAAAATTACCACAATTTAAATGTACATACCTAAGATTTATGCAAAGATGTGTCTTTTATATGCTCGGATGTGTTAATATTTATTTTCAATAATACGGTACATACATTAAGTTTATTAATACGTTATAAGCACTAAAATAAAGAAAAAAGGTATATTGGTTTAAACAGCTGCCGAACGGAGGTGTGTAGACACGACTTGTCGGTAATTAATATAGATATGTTCTTTTTATTATTATGGCATATACGTCAAAACGTGAACAGGAATGGCACGTAGACAGACCACGTCCGAACCTGGGTTCATGGCGTAATAGAAATCCCCCCACTCATCCATCCAGACTTCGGCAACGCGCGCCGCATTGTGTAGGACCACGTTCTGCACCCCACCGGGGAACGAGTACGGCGATTTGTCCCGGAACACGTGCCCCACGTGGGAACACGGCACGATCTCCAGCAAGCCACCGCACTGCCACACCTTCGTCCACCCGACATTATCAACGTTTCATAGTGCCAACACTTAAGCAAAGTCCTACTGTAGAAGTGCCAGCATCTATGTAACAACCTCCAGCACGCCACTGCACTGACACACCTTCATATACACGAGATCATCAACGTTTCATAGAGTTACTAGCACTTGAGCAAATAGTCCATTGAAATGTTACATTTTTTAGGCCTTACCTTGCGTTTTTTAGAGGACGCATTTTTTTTTTATGTGTAAAGCGGAGCGCTGTAGAACCTTAGTTATTGACTTAATTAAAAAATGTTGCTTATAAAAGTTATTCCTTATAAAACGATCTACAAAAATGGTCTGATATCATGTTTTCGTAAAATGATAAAAGATATGTTATATGGAAAAATATAAAAAAAAATCTCGAATTTCTGAACATTTTCGCTTATAACTTTTTTATTTATAATTCTACGACAAAAAGATACTGGAGCAAAGTTGTAGAGAATTAAATTAGCAACAAAAAATGTTAACAATTTTTTTTTATCAGATAACTAGTTTAAGAGATATATCGTAATAATCATTTGAACCCCTATTTTCAAGATGGCGGCCGTGGGGCAAGGGTGACGACCCCAAAAACTTGATTTTAGCTTTACACTGACACCCCCTACACATCAAAAAAATAAAATTGCATCCTCTAAAAAACGCAACCCCAAATGTAACTTTTCAATGGACTAAAAGTCCTAACAAAGAAGTAACATTGGCAACGTTTCATAGTATCATAACTTTAACAATTCCATAAAGATTTTATAATCATCCTTTAAATAATCTATATCCGACTAAATAGTTTAAATCACACGGAACTGAACACTATTGAATGTATCAAATGTTTTTTTTTTGCATTTAATACCACATCTGTTGACTTTAATGCTACAATACAAAATCTATGTTCCATATAACACGATTAACCACACTGACATTCAGATTTATTTGTTTTCGTATAATAAATTAAATAGTTGACGCTAATTTCTTATGCTAGTATAACTCCAAATTGAATATTAAGATTAGAACTTTGATTTTAGTTTGGAAACGATGTGACATTTTTGGTTCTGTGTTGTATGGATTTAAATAATTCTCTATTTTCACTATGACCCTTCCTGGAACCTGAAAATATAACCTTAACAAATTTCAAAGAACGATTATTTGTTTTATATACAGTCGTATTAATATAGAATTATTTAATATCAGTTTTGTATCTACCCTGAAACTCATCTCAAGATTCTCGCCGCCCCAAATATCCATGCCTTGGTCGTATGAGCCTATTTTGTAGAAGTATTCCTTGTCGATTGCGAACAGACCACCGGCCATTGTTGGTGTCCGTAGAGGCGCCGTTCGGTCCCCGCCTCTGCGTGACATTTCACGTTCGGGCACGCGGTACCTGAATTTCAATAAAAATAGACAATATTTTTAAGCAAGTACAGTACCAGCAATGGAAGAAATGACCATCAATCTGTCAGGTGCTGAAGCTATTACTGGCTTCAGCATGAATGAGTCGGCTCGCCCGGAGTAATACCACCCGAACCACAGAAACACCCACGTGAAGTAACAGTGCTTGTATTGTTGCGTTTCGTCCGGCCAGTGAGAGCGCCGGAGGCCCACCTCCTTTAAAAGGCCGGCAATGCACTTGGTGCGCAGTGGTGATCACTTACCATCAGGTCACCCGCCTGTTCGTTTGCCCCGTACAATATATAAAAAAATCTTGAAGTCCTTCTACAAACCCTGTCCTGACAATTACAACATAACAAAAAAATATTAGCCGAATAGGTGATGCGGTTCTTACATATAGTCGACATTGGTTTTTTTAAATATAGATTACTAATAATACTAGTATTATAAAGAGGTAAAATTTGTGAGTTTGTCACGTTGTAGGGGGTAATATCTGGATTTACTAAACCGATTTTGAAAATTCTTTTACCAATAGAAAGCCACGTTATTTGTGTATCATAGGATATATATTAACGCGAAAAAGGAAAAGACTTTTTTGTGGTAGTCGGATTTGCAAAGTAAAACGGTCGAACGAAAACGTTTTTTATGAACGCTGCCTTAACGATTAGACATATATGATAATATACATTTCTAACATATAAGACAATACAGATTCCCTGAACACAAAACGATAAAAATATGAAATATAGCTTAAATGTTTAGCTAATCTGTCTGCAATATATTATAACACAAAGAAAATTTACCAATGTCCGTCAGGAATTTCATTAATTACCATTTTTTTTGTCTTTAGTCGGTTATCCTGGAGAATCCTTCGCATTTTATGGGACAAGAATAAGGTATCCTAGATGTAACTTTATAATATTAGTTATCACTGTGTCAAGTTTCGTCAAAATTCGTTCAGTACTTTCAGAGTGATACGTGTTCACAAAGACAGACAAACAGACCAAAATTGTAAATAGATTATTTTTGGCTTCTATGTCGATAACAAAGTCCACATCGATTATAATTTTGAAAAAATATTTTAGGTACAGATTTGGCCTAGTTAGTTTTATTATAGTAAGTAAATAATAGATTTATTTACTATCATAGAAACGGCTCTAACGATTTCGATCAAATTTTGTATTTAGTAAGTTTTGCTTATTACGTTTATATATACGCATAAAATAAGAATCTTTAGAGCATATGTCACATAGCGCCATCTCGTATATTATTGTGGAACTTAGATGGTTGGCAATGGATGATACTGGTACCTCATAAATTTGAGAGATTATTTTATATTATTTTATTATTATATATTACTTTATATCAAGCAGTCGAAGCTTGGTTAGATGGTTGGCAACGGATGATACTGGTACCTCATAAATTTGAGAGATTATTTTATTATTATACATTACTTTATATCAAGCAGTCGAAGCTCGGTCGCCCTAATATTGGGTAACTTAAAATAAGCGAATGTAGTATAGGGACTAAATAACACTGAAATAATTACAAAAAAAAACACGTAGTTCCTATGAATCACCATTCACGAGATCGAAGTCGGTAGCACCAGCTAGTATATAACTAAATCCTAACTAATATTATAAATACGAATATGACTTTGTTTATTGTGCTTTCACGCCTTAGGGGCCACTCAAGTATTACGCAAGCAGAATTTTTTAATTTCTGGCCGCCTCCTCCCCCTTATCTACAAAAGTAAGCAATGCTCTTAACCCTCCCCCCATAATTACGTAAACATTTATATAAGTATATTCAAATCTGTTCTAACTCAGTAAATAAATATTGCTGACGTAATCAGCATCCCGACCCCCCTTCCCTATGTCATCAAAAATAAGCAAATCAAGGACACCCTCTCCCCCATCAGTGCTTACGTAATACTTGTATGACCTCTTAACTACGTAACTGATTATCATGAAATTGCACACACGTTGTCAGGGTTACAGAGAATGGCATAGAATTCATGCAGAAAGACTACGGTTTCCGAGGAACCTACGTTGACGCAAGCGAAGACGCGGGCAAGAGCTAAAATTATATTTACATACACAAAATTAACATCTTGAATAGAGCTTAATTCACTGCGCTGTTAACAGTCTCGTAATTTGCAGAAATGTCAATTCAATGACGTAGGAATGTCTACGCTTTAAGATAATAAAGTAAGTATTCTGTTAGATATCCAACCTCAAAGTTTAAACCCTTACCCTGACTAATATTATAACTCAAACTGATACTATAATAATGCGTTTGTTTATTTGTTACGATTACACACCTTAAATACTAAACCGATCACCATGAATGATGACACTATGCATAAAGGACTCAGGGGCACATAAAACAATATTCACTTCCGAAAAAAAGGTACCCTTCCCAAGTGGAAAAGCTAGTATAAAATAATAAGACGCCAAGTCGAATCCGCTAATATGTACAAACGTACTTTGTATAGTCATCGATATAAATATATCGATTTTTATTATTCAATTGAACATATGTTTTACAAACACGTCATTTGCATTGTGTATTATTTATCAATGTCAATTTCTTTTGAAGGTTCTAAAGAGGTCAAAGTACCACGAGTAAATATTGATACAGACTTACCGACGTACATTTATCAAGTCTATTATTAGTTAGTTGTTTTAATAAAAATATAATAAGTCCTTCGAAGTTCGATTCTGTTATTCATTCAAACATATCATATACTAGCTTCTGTCCGCGACTCTGTCAGCGTGGAATAGTTACTTCGGGCTAACGCAGCGAAAGCTCTCAAAGGAAAAAAACGATTTTGAAACATTCTTCATTGGTGCTCCGCTCCTATTGGTCTTAGCGTGATAGTATATAGCCTATAGCTTTTCTTAATAAATGGGTTATCTAATACTGAAAGAGTTTTTCAAATCGAACCAGTAGTTCCTGAGAATAGCGCGTTCAACCAAACAAACCAACCCTCCATCTGTATAATATTAGTACGTTACATACGTACATTACATACATACATACGTTACATTGAATTATTACAACATTTTACAATTTTAACATGGAGCAGATTACGTTTAATAAATCAACTTAATTAAATGTTTAGAATTGTTTATTGTCGTCGATCTTTTTACACGTAATACTTTATCGGTGTTATTACAAAAAAGTTAAATACGTACTGAACCCTGGCTTTAAAAAGGTTTCATATTAAATGCACCGCGATCGCTGAATGTTCGCAATCTTGCTCTTTTGTCTCGCTTTGGTTACGTTAGGTTAGACTTGCGAAAAAGGATAACGCGAACTTGCCTCGGGCGAGCGCGGTGCATTTATTAGGAAACTTTTTTAAACCAAGTATTTAATACGTATTTAACTTTTCTGTAATAACACGGTACAGGTTTTAAGCGTTTTAACCACAATATCATCTGATGGTCAATGACGATGTGGTCTAAGGTGATATACACTAAAAAGCTAGAAGAGAACCGACTCGTCGCTGCAGGAACATACCAACAAGTGCTTAACGACAGATATCCAAGTTGAGGGTGATAACTATCCAGGCGGATTTAGAAAAGGCCCGACCACCATGCTGTTATTTCATCACGATATGTTTCTTCACCGCATGCTCTGAATCAATTCCGACGGTACGAACCAACCAAATTAGAATCGCTTCAAACCAAACCAAACCAAACATACAGTCCGCAAGGCGTAAACTGAGCTTTGCATCGGTGTGAGTGAATACCAAAAGTAGAGTCAGACAAAAAACTTTTAAAAATAAATTTTAATGTTTTAGGTAGGTACATTAATAAGTGAGAGAGGTATACTAGTTTAAAAAGCTATGTCAGCTACGATATGTGTAACTCATGAGTATGTGTACTATGTGATTAAGAAGTAGGAGATCAATAAATAAAATGTAATAATATAGTCGACACTTGATGTTTTTAACGTTCTTGTTTTTAAAATAACTATTTAAAATACGCAAAATTTCTTTTACTTGGCTATGTAATTGTTATCGTATTGTTCGTTTTTTTGCGTTGGAAGCGATTTCACTAATTTTTTTTTTATACAATAGGACGCAAACGACCATGTGGGTCACCTGATGTTAAGTGATCACCACCGTCCATACCACCATGGGAGTCGCAAGAGGAGGGGCGCGGGATAGGGAGAGGGGTGGTGGGCCTCCGACGCTCTGTACTATTACATAGAAGAGAAAAAAAAAACACGTGACGCTGCTACCAGTACAAGAGGTGAAGTGTGGAAGGTGCACGACGGAGTTACGTCTTGTATCTATGTGCACTCACATAAATGCAAAGCACGACTTACGCCTGTATAATTATAGTTCAGCCTTCGTTCACTTACCATCTGAAGTTGAGTTTCCAGTTAAAACCACCCCACGTCATATCCGAAGCCTGGATATATTCGAAGGTAGTATCGGATATGACGTCGATGATTGGACAAACGACAGTAGTGCGGTCCTCCACGATACGAGCCAGCAAAGGCTCCAACCATCCCTCTGTGATTAAAAAAAAGTTTTTTTTCACATTTTGATAACATCCGCCAGGTGAGGTTGTGATTAAATTGTAAAACTTATCTATATACATACATAAAAACACTTTAGAACAACTGCACCTATCTCGAAAATTCTTTTTGAAATTAAACTAATTTTGGAATGATGTTTATTAAATTTTATGTGAAACGAAAAAGAGATAACTATAAATGTATATAGGTTATGAGAGACGTTAAAATCTATGGCATATTATTTTCTGTTGGATCCTATTGTATATCGCACACTTTTAAAAATTATATCGTACTGTGTATTATTAGCATTGTTAATATATATTAGGGACATTACAAAGTAATACTGAAAACTAATGTCTACCGCCTCCATAGTGTATTCATCTCATTCTCTTAAAAAAATATCAGAATACTAAGTTTCACTTCTACCGCTTGTAAACTACACACAACTTTTTTGCAGTTTCTCTAACTGTCAGGAAGAGATTTCTATGAAAGAAAATGTTTATAAAATCATACAGAAGTGTGAAAAGATGTGACTGAAAAAACCGCATATAATAAGGCGAGAGAGTGAGTGAGACATACGATAGTAGAAAGATTTTAAGAGAATTGACAAATTAACTTTAGAATTGACACATTAACTTTCAGTTATTCAGTTGCCATTTTGTATCATTATATAGCCATATTGTAAAGGAATAATTTGGCCTCATTTTCTTCAACAGTACAGCCGTGCAAAGCCGGGGCGGGAAGCTAGTAAAGCATAATAAAGAAACTAGAACGACACGGCCAACGACCAAACATACGTGACGTTTCTCAAAACAAAAGGTGCATAGTGTTTCATAAACCAATCATTCAAACATTAATTTCCCTTTAATAGCCTCACTGTATTCTGTTAAATGCCTAAATTACCATTTAAATACGTCGTTGGAACTCAATGGACCTTGACTTTATTATCATTTGTTTACAATGAAGTCTTAGGTAATTTTTAGATCTATTTCTCTTACTTAGCATAAGTGTGTATGGGTTAACTATAAAATAATATACTCTAGATGTCTGTCATTGTGCGTGCCTCACGAAAAAACTACTTGATATATTTCGATAATTTTTGAAGTAAAAACTTCTTTGTTTCACTGGTCATTAAACTGACAGTTCATATATAAATACATACATAAGTCATTAATGTCACCAGATGTGGCATTTTCGGTGCCACCTTTATTCGATTTTTAACTGTACCCACACAATACGTTAAATTCAACTTACATAAATAAATCATATATTTTTGGTATTATAAAGTCACAATATTTACAAAGTTCTCATTATTTTATCTTCGCCGAGGCCTTAGATTTTTAAAGTAAGTGAACTAGTTGTCAATATATCGAGATTCTTTTTTTTCGAACTGACTATTCATTATTCGCCTGATGGGCCTTCACAACTTCACCGGACTAATGAGGCGAGCGCTTTTGGCGCTGAGCCTTGGCAACAAGGTCAAAGATGCCAAAGTGGCCGAGCCTTGGTTTGTGGATTATAATTTAAAAATGGCTATAAAACATGGAAATGAAGCCGCAAATAAAAGCAAATAACCTCAGATAAAATTTCAATGTTAAATAGTTAATAGTTAAGTAAAATAATAACAATAGTTGCTCACAATTACAACGAATTTTAACAACTAATAAAATAAACAAAGGAGAAAAAAGGTGCGGATCAAGAGTCTGCAGAAATAAATTAAAAACCTACATATACGAATTAGTGAACCACACATGTGTACCAGCATATATGTATTGCAACTCAAACATGTATCGTGTATATGTTAATTTAACTCGAGGTTAAATTTAACGAAGTTGTACTGTTTCTAGACACACGGTAGCGTGTCAAGACAAGTTCAAGTTAAATGAATGGCCAGCGCGCGTTACCACGTGTAATATTACACGAACCATTTGGAGCCACTTTTCACCCTCTAATGTCTCAAAAACTATTACACATAAACATGTCATATTTGGCTCATATATTGAGACAAAATTTAATAAATACACCTCAAACAGTTATTTATATATCAACATCCAAAAATCGTCATTTTTATCACTGATGGACCTATAGACCAAAAGTCTAACCCAGTTAGGTAGTTGAGTGAATACAGAGGAAAAAAGTCAAGTCATACCTTAGGTTTCAATATATTATCCAAGGTTATAAGAAGAAATGATGTTTTAAGTCGTTATAAATAGAATTCAGGACTGACCATTGAACTTGGCACCCATTTAAATCTCACTTCTTTTGTCGTTGAAGTCAACAACCAAGACATATGTCATAATATTGAACTTGGCTCTCATTTCACATTTATGTTTTTGATGGGATGTTGCTTACCTGTGCACTCGCAGTGAGCGTCAAGGAACGTGATGACGTCACCGAGAACGTGCTTAGCGCCGAGGAGCCGCGCCCTGATCAGTCCCGAACGATTTTCAGTCCGGAAAAGCCGAGTCGAGACAGGAAGCGTCTTTATGTACTCTTCTAGTTTACTACCAAGGTGTTCTGTTGAACAGATTAAATATTCATTGTGTGTATATAGTTTTTTAGTCCCTTGCGATCATTTCAATGAACTAACAAGATGGTGGGCGTCCTGTTAAAACTTTCTAGGGAGTTTTTGTGGCAAAGTCAAAATCCATGCTCCATTCCATGCAGTATTATTTATCATCCACTTGTGCACAATAACCAAACTATATTACGTTAAACACCACCAATATTACATAATATTGAACCAAAATAACACAAGATTTTGAATAAAATATAAAATCCTCTGAATAACACCCCAAGATCCCGTCAATAATTCGTACATAGATTTAGATAAAGCACTTAATCTGTGCCAGGGATAAACAGACTTTTTGGAACTAGGGCCATTCTGTCAAATTATGAGCTAAAGGCGGGCCGCTATAAATTAAAACAACTTAATATATATCAATATAGTTTTATTAATTCAGAGTGCTTTCATTTTTCGTTATCAATAAGAGGCCGCGGTTTATGTACCTTGTTTGTACCTATGTTTATGTACGCTAAATACATTGCGCTATAAATAGTGTTTTGTTATTTATTCGAAGTAATGTCCGACACGGCAGGACCGATTTTGGTGAAATTTTTACTGATAGCTAGAGGATCCGTTAGAGTACTATATAGGCTACACACACACCGTTACGCCTTTCCGCAGGAACTAAACCGACTTAATTTACAATGGGTAAAATGATTCTAGGAATTAATTAATTCAGATAAAATACGTAATTCCCATTGAGAAAATGAACTATTTCAACAAGAACAAACTCGCAAACACCCGTCTGTACATAACTGAGACAAATTACACAAGAAAGATTATAAGTAAATTTTGAAACAACTATTAATACAAATTTACATAATACACCTAATTATCTCTAAAATTATTCGTAAATATAGATAAAGTCAATTCAAGATGTTATTCCAAGGTGACATGCTGCCTCAATTTGGCCAATCAAAAATTATGAATAAATTATTACAGCGTAACAGCTGATCAGTTCGACTGTATTATTGAAATATTTAAATAAGCCTTATAATGTTAAATACTACATTATATAAATACTAGCGGGCCCGGCAGACGTCGTCCTTGTTTGATAATCAAAAATAATAAAATTCAACCGCAGCGCCACCTACCGTGTCCAGTTGTGAATCTAAACCATTCTCGAATCCACTGGACCACGCACACGAAATTTCATCAAAATCGGTCCAGCCGTTTAGGAGGAGTTCAGTGACATACACACGCACAGAAGAAATTTATATATAAAGTCTAGCGGTCCCGGCAGACGTTGTCCTGCCTTGATAATAAAAAAAAATCTAAAACTCAACAGCAGCGTGACCCACCACGGCAAATTGTGAATCTAAACCATTATCGGATCCACTGGAATACGCACACAAAATTGCATCAAACTCGGTCCAGCCGTTTAGGAGGAGTTCAGTGCCATACACACGTACAGAAGAAATTTATATATAAAGATAGTGTAATTTTTTATAAGTAAATTGAAGAAACCCTTAATTTTTGTCGTTACAAAGCGTTCTCTACATCACTTTTCTGCATATATTGCACGTATCAAACAAATAACGGTTTTCTTCTATTGACCATGTTAACAATTAGTTAGGGTGTAAGGGGTGTCGAATAACATCTAAGACTTGAGACATCCAAGCCAACCTCACCTGCGCATGGTGCACCCTGCTGAATAACGAACGAGGCAATGGCGAAAGCGGGGTGGTAGGGTTTTACAGCCTGACTGGGTCGCAACCACCATGTATATGGCGAAAAAGCCTATAAACCAAAATTCTAACCCAGTTTCAGATGACCTAGAAACTACAAATTTGACTTCCAGGGTGAATACAGAGGAAAAAGGTCAAGTCATACCTTAGGTTTCAATATATTATCCAAGGTTATAAGAAGAAATGATGTTTTAAGTTGTTATAAATAGAATTCAGGACTGACCATTGAACTTGGCACCCATTTAAATCTCACTTCTTTTGTCGTTGAAGTCAACAACCAAGACATATGTCATAATATTGAACTTGGCTCTCATTTCACATTTGTTTTTGATGGGATATTGCTTACCTGTGCACTCGCAGTGAGCGTCAAGGAACGTGATGACGTCACCGAGAACGTGCTTAGCGCCGAGGAGCCGCGCCCTGATCAGTCCCGAACGATTTTCAGTCCGGAAAAGCCGAGTCGAGACAGGAAGCGTCTTTATGTACTCTTCTAGTTTACTACCAAGGTGTTCTGTTGAACAGATTAAATATTCATTGTGTGTATATAGTTTTTTAGTCCCTTGCGATCATTTCAATGAACTAACAAGATGGTGGGCGTCCTGTTAAAACTTTCTAGGGAGTTTTTGTGGCAAAGTCAAAATCCATGCTCCATTCCATGCAGTATTATTTATCATCCACTTGTGCACAATAACCAAACTATATTACGTTAAACACCACCAATATTACATAATATTGAACCAAAATAACACAAGATTTTGAATAAAATATAAAATCCTCTGAATAACATCCCAAGATCCCGTCAATAATTCGTACATAGATTTAGATAAAGCACTTAATCTGTGCCAGGGATAAACAGACTTTTTGGAACTAGGGCCATTCTGTCAAATTATGAGCTAAAGGCGGGCCGCTATAAATTAAAACAACTTAATATATATCAATATAGTTTTATTAATTCAGAGTGCTTTCATTTTTCGTTATCAATAAGAGGCCGCGGTTTATGTACCTTGTTTGTACCTATGTTTATGTACGCTAAATACATTGCGCTATAAATAGTGTTTTGTTATTTATTCGAAGTAATGTCCGACACGGCAGGACCGATTTTGGTGAAATTTTTACTGATAGCTAGAGGATCCGTTAGAGTACTATATAGGCTACACACACACCGTTA